>CAAKHD010001576.1:187419-296912 GCA_901007705.1 Fistularia tabacaria
ACATATAATTACATATAAAGACACACACACACACACGCACACACACATATATATATATATATATATATATATATATATATATATATATATATATATATGTCAGACACACACCAGCTCCCTTTCTTTCATTGCATACCGCAGATGATTTACTTACCATATGCTCGACACAACTTCAACATTATTCAAATTCCATTCAAAAATAATGTGTTCCAGGTCACCAAGCCCCGCTATTTTTCAGAAATATATGAAGAAAAAATCTACCTCTGATATTTGTAGTGTTAACAAGTGGTGTTTGATTTGTATCCGATTGTCTGATGCTCATGCAATGCATGTATCATTCATACCACAGAATTTGTGTTACCACGCATACTCCTTTGTAATTAATATTGCCTAATGTTGTCCATGATCAAAATACAAAATTAGTACTGGTTTGCATTCATCTCATTGCATTCATCTCACACAGAGTAAAATAATGTGTGCTTTTTTTTGGTGGTAAAATGTTGACCTATTCTTATACTTGTTAACATCCTTAGGTCAAGTTCAATAAAATTACAAATTAATAGATTATCCAGAAAAAAAAAAGAACAAACAAGAGTATTTTGAAATGTATGAAATAAGGAAGGCAAGGGCCTCGGGGGAGGCTCCCACTCACCGAGTTAAAATATGCGAAAGCTTCTAATGAATCCGTATAAATCAGTTTTGAAACACTCAGACTGGGGTCCCCTTTGCTAAAACACAGACCCTTGGAAGTCAATGCCAATAGCTACATTTGATTTTAACTTATTCGGGTGTGAGATGGCTTACAGGTCAAATTCCTCCCTACCCCTTTTCTCCCCATCACATAGCAAGATCACTTTTTCCTGCTGATGGTTATCAAAAAGACAGGAATTCTTAGAGTACAAATCTGAATCCAAAATACATTGCCCTATTTCAAATATTTATAATTTCCATTGTCTTCTGAGAACGATCATTTAAAGTTGTCAGAACTTAATTAACTCCATTAAAATCCTTAATTTCCCAAGTCCTCATAATTCATTTGAATGTTATTTCTCTACCTAAATCAGGAGCCTCAAGTCTCTCAACTCTGAAAGTCCCATATGAGAGCTCTGTAAGAACTCCCTTAATTAGCGAGTAAAATGATTTGAGTTGTTTGGTATTTGAATTAACTCAGCCAAAAATATGCCCTTTTTCCTCCCAAATCTCATTTTTTTGGCAACCCCGTTACAAGTCATCTGTTAAAAGTAGGTCACCATACAAGGAGAACAGATCTTTAGTCGCTACGAGTTTGCATGGCTTTATTTCCTCCCTTTACCCTCCCTCATCCTCCTAACCCTTCCCCCAACATCCACTGAACAAAATGCTGCAGCCTGGAGAGACAGTTCACCAAAAACTTGGAGCTACATCTAAATCATCATCCTGCATCACAAATCTATTTATAAGATTAATCTTCTAATTGCTAATTAAAAGACTATATATCATCCTTTTTTTATTTATTTCTGAACAAAGTGTACTCAATTTTAGTATATACATTATTATATTTTTCAGCTTTTCATTTGTGTCAGTGTACACACTGAAAATCTGGCTATCATCAAGTGTGAGGTATTTAATATTCCTGACCACGAGTCACATACACTTTTGCAGCAAGAGCCCTACACACCAATGTTAATATACTGTTGTCTGAATTTCTTAAAAAAAAACAACTCAAAACATTTAAAATGATTTCAAATGCACACATAATTGGAATGAAAGGTGTCTGAGAAAAGTGTGTGGGTTTAAGAATTGATCTAACAATAACTGCAGGGCTTTTGTATTTGGCCACTATGTAACTCCACTTCAGAGGTTGGAGGTTAGGCGTGGTGCTCAAGGGCATCAGAGAAGTACATGATTCATTTTCTGAGACCAGACTTCACTGCAGAGACTTACAACACCCACCAGGAACATTTCATGGGCAGTTATATTATTCAAGGTATACCCAATACCTATTACATAATCTCGGACTTTCATGAGGTATATATACATTTCTTCTCCCTTACAGTATTGAAATGTTATGGCCTCTAATACAAAACTAAATAAAAATAATACATTGGAGCAAACTATTTATTCAGTACAAATGTTTACCATATCTGCATTTTTGCCCTTGATTTTTTTTTGGCACACAAATTATTTTATATAAAAGCCTTTAACAGGAAAAAAAACACTTCCCTTAATAACAACCATAGCCAAATAATAAATAATCTTAATTACTTTACTGTTTTAAGTCTTAAATTAGCAAGAGTTTTGTCATGACGAACTGAATGAATTCTAACCACAGGTCAATTTCTCCACAGCAGCATTTCTAAGAGAATCAAAACAATATGATGTCTAGACTAGTTTCCTGCTCACAGAGCTAAGTTTTGTATCATATGGGATGGAAAAGAACTCTGTTGACCTTTGGATATAATGTATACTCCTGACTATGGCATGGAAAATGATTAAAAAATAACAAGCGGCTTTACTGCACTCCATCTTGTGGTACCAGACATTTCAAAAGAACAGTGCACAAACTGCCAAGTTGTTCAAAATTTCCCCATGATTCTGGTTCACGCAAAAGGAGACACAAAGTTAGATTGAAAGACAACCAGTTAAATTAATTTTAGCCAAATCTATGATGTCTTAAAGGAAACATTATTTTCCAGCTTCCTCAACTTGACTAATTGACTTAAAATTTGAAAAAGAAGGCAAGACTGACACCAAGGTTTCCCAATTAAGTAAAATAGTTACCTTTTCATACTTAGGTGTTGTCAACATAAAATAGACATGTATTATCAATGTGAAGTTAAATTTCCATCAATCCATCCATTGTCTGCCGCTTATCCTGCCCTTAGGGTCCCGGGGGATGCTGGAGCCTATCCCAGCTTGTCATCGGGCAAGAGCTGGGGAACACCCTGGACTGGTCGACAGTCAATCGCAGGGCCACATATCCAGAAAAAAACAACCATTCACTCACTCATTGTGTGCAATTATCCCAATTAACCTGCTGCATGGTTTTTGACTGTGGGAGGAAAATGGAGAACCCACGCAAATATGGGGAGAACATGCTAACTCCACACAGACCGTTCCCTTTGTCGGAATCGAACTAGGGTGATTGGTGTTGTGAGATGGAAGCAGAAACCACTGCGCCACTGTGCTGCCCTTGCAGCACAATTTTCTCCAATCAGCATGTTATTTTCTCCAATCAGAATGTTATGTGTTATGTTTGTCTGGTACTAATTGTGTCTGTATCCCAATTACAGACCAAATACAACTACATCCTAACACTTAAGGGCTGTGCAAAGGCGATGCTGTTGTTCTGACAGCGACCCCAGCCCCACCTCTACTGTTAGCTCTAATTACTTCTCCCATTTATCCTTGGGAATGACATGAAGATTAATGAAGTTCTCTACTATTTTAAGCAAGGTTATTTAAATGGATGATTTCACAGTCCTGATATCTTTGCATTAATCTTAAGCATACGAAGTTCATTCATTCATTCATTCATTCATTCATTCTTCCATTATCTATACAGCATTAGACATTTAAGTTTAGTATTATTTTAATGATTTATTTATTTATTGCCATGAACTTAGAAACCACTAACACTACTGGAGTAATTCATAATGAAATCACTTATGTTGTATATGTTGTGTCACCCTTATATGATTTACCAGCTCCTCTATGATGATACTAATGGGGTGTGAGATGGAAGGATTGCGGAGATGAAGGCGAGTTCCAACTTTATTCCTCTAACACCAACACAAAACTAACAACGATCTTCTGTAGTCCAAAATGTCTGGACCCTAAACCAGGCTCCGGTCCCCAGTCCCGTGGAGTGAGAGGCCACGCCACTTAGTGTCTGCCACACTAATAAAGGCTTACTTTATCTCTAAGTTTATGATGCTGTTATCGATAACAAAACAATATTTAATCAGAACAAACACACAAAACTATATCAACACCCAGTCAATAAAAACGTGTAAACCACAGCACACGATTTGAAACAGACAAAATTATAATGTCAGTTAAAAAAGAATTGATAAATACAATTAATAGAAATAGAAAAATACATCTCCCCACCGGGGAAACTCTTTTTGAAGTCTTTAAAAGATATCTGTATTTGTTGAATAATTCATAATGATACAGTTTTGGCTGCTCAATGACAGATGGATAACATTTTACAAACACTACGTAAATTGCGGAACAGGCTGTTAATTCAGTCACGATGGCAATGGTCATTGGGAGAATATCTTACACCTAACTAAATGCTACTTCAGAAACTTTGAGATTACCCAAATTAGCAAGCCACTAATGAAGGTGCTTTTTGCATACAAATATTTGTTTGAAAAACATATTTTGTGCACAGTTTTAAACCTGCTGAAGTGGAGGCAAATACAACTCATTCAGTGAAGTATGCCATTAATTCTCTGTTGTTGTTTCTCTTTCTTTATTCTTTCTCTCTCACATACAATCTGTTTGTCTGTCTTTTCACCACCTCTGACCTAAATGTGCTTCTCTCCATCTATGCTTTCTTAATAGGAACAGTCAAAAAGACAACAATCTTTGTTTTGTGTGCGGTAATGGAGCAGAGTTGAGTGGAGAGATGGCAGGGAAAAGTGCCAACTGTGCCCTCCTACGCAATAACATTGTCGTGTTACATTACCCATCAGCCTGTTGGCACTACCCCCCCATCTCCTTGAATTCACAAAACTGCTGAAGTACAGCCAACTACTAATGGCATTCATCTGCAGAAAGCTGGTACCTGCACACAGTGCAGAGTGATATTATATTTCAGACCACCTATTAAAACAGTTTTCAGTATGTTTGCTGGTGTTTGTGTGTGCTGATGCTGTGTGTGTACACACAGACTCTCACACACAAGCACACACACACACACATATCATATATATATATATATATCATTTATATATATATGTATGTATATATATATAAAACCCCATTGTGTCCATGACTGCATGAGGGGTGGAAAGTCAATAAACAAGTGAATGAATTTTTGTTCATTTCATTCATCATTTTCACTTCTACAGCACTTGATGAAAAGTGCTACATATACAGATCTTAAAAAATAAGGAGCCGAATGTATTTATTTGATTTACTTGAGCATAAAGCATATATAGTACCTTATTTAGTTTTTAATGGTTGAATTTTAATTTAAATGTAGAGCTGTGAGCAGCTTGTTGATTTGTGAACTGCTGCTCATGTTCCGTTTAAACAAGTTCTAACAGCCTGTGATCCTGGTCAATGAACAACACATGGACATGTTGCTATTGTTGGGATCCGGCGCTGTCAATTTTTGCAGTTCTCCACCAGAGGCTCTCATCAAGTAGCTGCTGTGCAGGAGGGTGGACTCCAGCAGGTGTGCAATGCGGATCATCAAGCCTTGTCAGACATAGGATTAAAGGAGCCAGTTGCCAGGCCTTTGTGGCCAGAGCGTTCTGTCAGCCAGAATGTTTAACATATTGGCTACCCCCAGATGGACTCGTTCTCCCAGACTCCATTCGTCCCTTCCTGGCGGATCTTCATCCCCACAGTAAGATTCAATATCTCCTTATCGTGCCCGAGCCCAGAGATCTATGTCTCATCGGCTTCCCCACAAGTTCCTGAGACTCCTGAGATCCCTATTGTTCCCAAGTCCAGAGATCCACATTTCACCGGCTTCCCCACAAGTTCCCTGACACTCTCATGATCCCTATCGTCCCTGACTCCACAAGATATACATTGCACATTTTCTTGCAAGTTCCTGAGACTCCAACAATCCCAGAAGCAACCTGGACCCAGTACTGTCAACCATTTGTCCTTGTCCTGGGTTGGATATCTGCAAAAACCATGACAGCCATTGTCAAACAAGTATTCACATATGCCAAATGTTCCGGGCAATGAAGAGTTTCCAGCGGACATGTACAAATACGGCCCCTTAAAAGCAGGTTTGCAAGTGAAAAGGATAGTCACACTATGACATAGTGCCATCCGTAGAGTTTGATCTTTTTAACAGAGTAGTGAAAAACATCAATCATCTTCTTGTTGACCCCTTATCTCTTTTTGTGTTCCAGAAATTTGATTCAGTTTTTCAAATAATAGCATTTTGGTCATGCCATAACCAGTCACCCATATGAGGCATACTTTATATCCCCTCAAACACAATTTGAGACCTTTAAAGTGCAAAGAATATCAGATACCTTTTTGTGAGAAACATGGTTTATCTTGTTCAGACAAAAGAAAATCCAAAATGGTTTTAGCCCTTTTGTGCTTACATGGCTACCTGGATGACCTGCACTGTTTATTGAGCTGATGCAAGTCAAATAGACTATATTAGAATTTTTCTTTTCCCCCTACACTAAGAGTAAGAGATTGCATCAGTGGAACAATGTCCCCCTGAGGATCAAGTGATTGTGGCTTCAAAATAACAAAGCCCATTTATGACATACAGATTACGAGGTTTAGTATAATCTGCACATAATGAATTTTGTTCCCTCCTTTATTTCAGACATAATCCACCACAATCCCATTTAATTTTATTGGCCCGCAGATTATTTCCTTTTTAGAAAATTTAATTATGAGTTTGTATTGTAGTGGACCACATTACATGTATGACAACTTCATTTCACTGTGTATTCATTTAGCATTTTTTGAGATATGTCAGCAATTTAACTTGGACTGCACAAGGTTGACATGACAGACATGTGAGGTACTGTACGTTCTGTGTTGTCCATTTGATCATCTAAATTCCCATTAATCTAGATTAGCCAAATGCCCTTTAAACGTGACAAAATTAATTCTATCAATTATAAAAGTGAACTTCTATTAATATTGCATTTTTCAAAAAACTAATTACAAAGGGGAGAATGATTTGCAAACAGCCACAGCACTCAGGAGACAATACTAAACAGATTAGTATGTAAAAAAATGAAAAAATTATATATATATATATATATATATATATATATATATATATATACGTATTACAGTGGCTTGCGAAAATATCCATACCCCTTGAACTTGGGGAATCATGCAGCATCATGAAGTCCAAGGAACACACCAGACAGGAAAGCATAAAGTTGTGGAGAAATGTAAACCTATAAAAAGATTTCCCATGCTTTGAACATGTCATGGGGCACTGTTCAAATATCAACCTAAAATGAAAAGAGTATGGCACAACTGCAAACCTGCCAAGAGGCCATTGATGACTCTGGAAGAACTGCAGAGATCCACAGCTCAGGTGGGGGAATCTGTACAAGGGATAACTCTTGGTTGTCCACTGCACAAATCTGGCCATTAGAAAGGCATTGTTAAAAGATATCCATTAGAAGTCATGTTTGCAGTTTGCCAGAGGCCATGCGGGTGACTCAGCAAACACATGGAAGAAGGTGTTTTTGCCAGATGAGACCAAAATTGAACTTTTTTGCCAAAATACAAAAGGCTATGTGTGGTGGAAAACTAACACTGCACATCACTGAACACACAATCCCCACTCTCAAATATGGTGGTGGCAGCATCGTGCTCTGAGGGTGCTTCTCTTCAGCAGGGACAGGGAAGATGGTTAGAGTTGATGGGAAGAAGGAAGGAGCCAAAAACAGGGAAATCTGCAAAGACAACCTGTTTGAGTCTGCAAAAGATTTGAGACTCGGGCAGAGGTTCACCTTCCAGCAGGTCAATGACCAAAAACATAAAGCCAGAGCTAAAATGTAATGGTTTAAAACCAGACGTAGTCATGTATTAGAATGGCCCAGTCAAACGCCAGACCTAAATCCAACTGAGAATCTGTGGCAAGATCTGAAAACTGACATTCACAAATGCTCTTCATCTACTCTGACTGAGCTTGAACTGTTTTATGAAGATGAATGGGAAAGAATTTCAGTCTCTAGATTTCAATAAAATATATTTGTTTGTGGTCGTAATGTGACAAAATGTGTAAACAGCTCAATAGTTCAACACCGATAAATACTTTTGCATTGGCACTGTACATAGGAAAGAAGAGCCATATAAAGTACAAAAAATGGCAAGCAGACTGCAAATTTTCACTGTCCCCTTGTTTTAAAAGTTCTCAAACAGGCAAAAACACAGACTGGCTGTTATGGTACAAAAAGGTCAGTGAAACAAGTGGTTGAGAGGCCATGAAGGTCTTCAAAAGTAGTTTGTTATACCTCAAAAAAACATCTCCAGTGTAGTGGGAGACGAGGTAATTTGGTTGAAACAGGAATGATGTAAAAGCAGAATTTTGTTCTGGTTGAAAGCCTTCTTCTGTATTTCAGCCAGATTGATGTTGATTAATAGATTTTCAGTTTACAGTAGTAAAAAGGGTTTTTGTGGTAATCCGGGCTTTACCATATTCTCATAACATAGAGTGTTTAATTTGTCTGAGTTCATACAAAGTCAGGATGCTCACACAGCATTGGGATATAACAGGTAGTAGAAAAATTTGTATCGTCATCATAAATATGGGAAAAAAAGATCGCCTCCATTTTTATGTAAGAAGCACAATGCTCAAACCACAATAGCAGAATGGATTTTCATCTTTTGACAATAATGCCTGGTGGAGCACCGAGAGACACAGGCAAGTTGGTTAATTTGACATCAGGGTTCTCAGTGGAGGAAAACAAAAAACAGAAAAAAAAAAAAAAGATTGGCACAAGTACTATTACTTGTGAGCCCTATTTTGTCACTTGTGGCCTCTATCTGAATGATACACCCGATTAGAAAAATATACAGAAAATGAAATGCGTCCAAACACCAACTTAGGAGGCACACTGCACTTGACAAAACAAAACAATGAAATAGCTGCTCAAAGAGAAACTGAATCTTCAATTCAGTATATGTTGAAAGAAAAAAAAACTAAGCTGTACCAGAATTAATAAGTGGTGGCTTGGCTCCTCTAGCTGTTTGTTTGATTATCTGAGTCCAAGGCTGCGCGGAGGCCCAGGAGCATAAGGACTGAGATAAAGCCACTTTCATTGTCCGTTAAAAAAATCCTTCGTTAGTTCTGACAAGACAGTCTCAGGATTATAGTCCATCTGGAAATGAGTTACAAACTGTTAACATACTGTTCTTTTTGAAGCTACACAAAAACATTTTTACAATCATCAGTCATGCAACTATAACCTGAGGACCTGTTCGAAAACAGCAACAACCAAGGCCAACAGAGCCCATGACTTTTAGACAAAATTTTTTATGGTGTTATCTGAGGAAGGAGTTACACTAAAATATGTGTTATGCTCTCTAAAAAAGCAGATTGACAGAATGGGGTGAAAACTATTTAGTTGTATGAAAGAAAAAGAGTAAGTGATAGAGGGGGTGGTTGAAAGCTCAAATTGACATTACCAAAATTAAATTGAACACAAATACATTTTCCAGAGTAGAAGGAACATGATCAACAAAACATTGTGTATCCTTCCTCCTGTAACAAGTTATCCATCTTCAATGTGCTTTCTGAGAATTTTACAGCTGTGAACACATTCCTTTTACCAATGCTACCTCCTTTCTGACCTTTCTATCTCCTGTCTAACCTTGAGAAATGCAGTGTGACGACACAGCATACAAAGACTCATGGTATATTAATATGGTGTTTAAAAAAGTTTAAAAAAAAAAAGTCAACTTCCGAGCACATTTTATGAGGACTTCAAAATGATAAATTCATAATAAGGCAGTGGTTGAAACTTAAAAACCTATGAATACTCACCGGGCCACATCCATGACCTCTGACCCTGGGTTGATTGACAACATCATGTGGAGAACTTAGTTGATAAAGTGACCAAGATATGAATTTGCAATCAAACTGATTTAAAAACATAGCGTTTGAAGGCAAAAAACTTTGGCATGTCAGGTCTTGCTGGATTACAAATTATTAATCAAATTTTCAGTGATAAGCTTGTCTCAGTTAACAGGCTTATTCATAATGATGAACAGAATATATGAAAAAGCATTGTGAAGAGATTGATTGTAATTGCTAGGAAGTGGTTGATGCCTGCTATGGACAGAGGCCAAGAGAGTGGAACTAATCCGATCTGGCCTCAGATCTAATGGACATCAATAAGTCATGTAGTGTTCAACTGTGAGGCCTGACTGTTGGTGGGGAGGCACTGTTGCAAATGATGATGCACAAAGGCCTGCTGATTAAATAAGCCTTGGGAAGCTTTCAATGTCTCAATTGTGAGTGAAGCTTGATCGTCTCACCACCCCATATCAACGCACATATTTATGGGTGTATGTGTATGTGTGTGTGTGTGTGTGTGTGTGTGTGTGTGTGTGTGTGTGTGTGTGTATATAGATATGTCAAAGTTTGAGTTTATGGAGAATATAGCAGTTAATTTTTGGTCTTGATCAGGCTCAAGATTAGTCAGCCTGTTTAATGGCTAGACAAGCATGGACAAGATGCGTCAGAAGGGAAGCCAAGTTTTCTTATAAAAAACAACTGCCCTGTTTCTTAAACCTAAAAGATGTCCTTATTAGAGGCTGTGGAGTCTGTTAGGTTCACACTCGTTCTATTCATTCTGTTGCATTTTTGGGATGTACAAGTGAATATGATCCACCCAGGCAGTGAAGAAAACAGTGTTTGTTAAAAAATGGGCAAAAAAGGACTGGTGCAAACAAATAAACAAACACGGAAAAAAGTCCCAAATTTAATGACAAATGTCTGACCAAGGGACTAAAAAATATATAGACAGAAGTAGTGAAAAGTCAAACATGACTACTTGGGCAGGAGCAGGTTGCAGAGAAAAATCAAACAGAAGCAGCAGTGAAGACATCAGATGCATAAAAACACAAACTAACAAATGTGGGTTAGTTTCTTCAATTCAGCCATTTCAAAAGCTGTTAGTAACATGAATCCCCTTCTGTATTACAAGGTCGGGGCCCGCCCTGTGTATCTTTTCTTCTCCAATCATTCAAACTAAAATCCAGGTGAGTGTGGCTTATCGCAAATGTAAAGGAGTGAGGATTACTTGTTCAGGATAGATGATGGGCTTCCCCGTAGTATCTAGGGACTGTTTGACAATGAAAAAAAATATATAAAAAAGAGACATGCAAAAATTTCTGAGCAGATCAAAAACATAATCCATTTAATGAAAGGGAGAAAGGCCTCTCATGCCTCCATTTAAGCAAACATGTTTCAACGGATCCCCGGTTACCAAGGTGTCATCGTTTTGACAATTTGATCATTTTTTGTACCAGCTACAGGAAAATGATAATAACATTTCTCAATATATCTTAGTTTGTATAATATGGTATTGTAACTTTTAACTCGTAGGTCGCCATTGTTGTTTATGTTGCAATGCTGTCTAGGTAGTGACATCATATGTTCCACTGGGCCTGTTCCCATTCATTCTACCCTACAGTGCAAAAACATGTCATCTGTAAAACCCTTCTAATTTGAACCCGAGAGGGACCTGAGCGAAGAGGATAACGCTGAAGACAGAAGTCAAAATGAGCTTCAAAATGAAGATGAACAAAGCCACTAAATGGGCAGAGTTGGCAAAAGTTGCTGGTGTGTGTATTGCATCTGTGTTTCTATCCTGATACAGAGACAGCGTCGGGTGTAAGGAACTTCATTTTGTGTCCCAGGCTGTTAACTTTAGACTAACGGACTGCAGTGCTGATTGACTGGGTGACCTGTCAGCTTCCTCCGTGATTGTGGCGGTGCCCTATCTTTCTTCATCTGATGCTACTTTTGCAGTTGCGGTTAGTTGACAGTCCTCGCAGGAGAACATCCAGGGTCTCCTGCCTTTGCCGTTTCTTCAGGCGGACCTCATTTGTTTCCCAATGACCTTTTATATGCTTGGGAAAGAAAACTGTAGGCCCGGTTTTTGGCTTTAGTGTCTATTGAAAACTAGCAGCACCCGTGAGCTCTTTCAGCAGCATAGGTTGGCTAAAGCAATCAAACTCTAAAGGAGAGATAACATGTGCCCGAACACTCTTCAGTCAAAACAGAATGTTGTGTTCTTGCATCTACTTTTCAAGGGGACACAACCCTTTCATTTGAGCCAAATGTGAATTCACAGTTAGATCATGATATTGTGTTAGAGGGAAAAATAGTAATAGGAACAATACAGCGTATCCAGCGTTAGTCTATGCACAGCTTTCGCCTGCTTCATCAGCTACAGTGAGTCACGTTGAAATGGAGGAAGATAAAGTATCCAGTGGAGTTTGGGACCCTCCAGTCAACTTAAATCATCTCCCTGAACAAGAATGTTAAGAGAAGATTCAGCTTCCTTCTCTAAATCAGAAAATGACATTGGATGTATAGACAAACTGCAACTCTCCACCTCCCTCAAGGATACTGAACCTGTCCCAAAATCCTACCTGTCTGCGCCATAGCCATTGTGCAGAGAAGTGAAGGACTACCTGCATTCACACAAGGCTGGATAAGAAAATCTAACTCACCTAATGCATCCTCAGTATTCCGTGTAGAAATGTAGAAATGTGGTGACTTGCGCTTGTGCATTGACTATTTGGAGTTAAACAGAAAACCTGTCCCAAACCGCCAGCTGATCGAAAGAGTCCAAGACATGTGTGCTCAAAACACTCACAGAGAGAAAGAAAAACAAATAGAAGGACTTATGAAAGAAGATAATCTATCCGTACAAGTGCACAAGAAGCTAGGTGACCAGATTTCCCCCCTTACTTGTTGTTCTGCAGAGCTCCACGACTTCCCATTGACTTCCCGACTAACGCCAGAGACTGGAACTCCTGACCACCAGCGACAACATGAGGAAATGGAAGAAAGGGATGCAGGAAGCATATGAGATCGCCAAGAGGAATCCTCAAAAATCTGGTGATTACTGGAAAGGCTGTATCTACAAGGTGGTGCAACAGACCTACCAAATTACGAAATTGTTCCTGAACAAGGGAAACAGAGAGAGCAGGATCTGTCATCGGAACCTCTGGCTTCCATGTAATTACTTACCACTGGAGATCACTCCAAAGTTGTAAATGGGCAATAGAAACTAGACACTAGAAAAGCCAACGAAGGCAACACAGCCCAGAGATGATGAGGATGATGTGCCAATATAGCCCCGGGTAGAGGAAGTTGCAGACTTACCTGAAATAAAGGATGTGAATGAAGCAGTGAACCCTGAACCTAGTCAGGAATCAGAGCCACAGAAAGATAAGGATCAAGGAGAATTGCACTTGTTGGATCTAAATGACAGATCAAATCAGGTGGAAACCATCTTTCCAGATGAGGTTGCTGTGGAGAGCAGTGCAACAGTACAAGTCAAATGTGTGAGCCTGTGGAGACTCCTTGCAGGTTGAAGAGGGAGAGGAAAGCCCCAAAAGTCTTCCCCTACAACAAAGTGGGTAAACCATCCTGCTGTAACATGGGCCCCCCAGCTCACCACATGCCCTGGTATCAGCCATGGCCTCAAGGACCTTAAAGAGAAAGGATCTAGTGGGAAGACACTGTACTTTCGCCCTCCCTCCAGGCGATTTTTATTAATGGCTACTAATCACATTCACATATACATTTCATGGACTGTTTTCACAGCAGAATTCACAAATACTTCCATGGACTGCTTCACAACGGCATTCCCACACATACAATTCATGGACTGTTCCTGGAACAGCATTTACACACACTTGTCAAATACTACCATGCTACCAAAACAAACCATTATGAATGTAAGCTGTACACAATGAATAGATTGTAGTCAAATGAATAACAAGTTTTGATCTTTTGGTCAACAGATGTTAAAAAGGGGCATGGTTGCTTAGGAGAAACCTCACTTTGCTACAGGTAGCCCCTAGGTTGACATATGTGTTATAAATTGTGATTTATAAAGAAATAATAATTCTTCTGGCTTTTCTAACAATCCATTCTAGAATGGGACAAACATTAAAAGAATATTTATACCAATTAGTCCTCCCAGACAGGGTTCAATGTTTCTAAATTATTTTGTCCACCAGCTTGTCTTTTTTGCATTGCTAAAGGGCACCACACCATTGTCTTTTGAGTGATGGATACTCTCTCTTGCTATTGCCCTTTTTTTTCATAACTATGACCCCAGTAGACAATCTGTTTCAAAGTAGTAAATCTATGTATTAATGGAACAGCTACACTCCTCTTCTAGATATCCTGTTTTTGTGCTACACTTCACCAGTGATAGTCACATGGCTTTAAATTGCCACTCTAAGCAGTGATGGATCTCAGTGCTTTGACTCTCAATGATTTTGTCGGACCAACCCTAAAAGCACCTGTGTTATAAGTCAATAGAACCAATTAACTGAAGACAAGAGATTATGTTGAGTATTGTGGTGCTCGTTGAAGAATAATTGATGACGGAGCCTTGGAGTCATGGATGAGTTCAACTTCAATCATGAGCACCAACAATGCACAGCACACAGTGCATATATATATCCCCGACTTAAACCACGCCACCCAGCCCCGAGTCCCATGAGAGGCTACACTCCTCAGTGTTGACCACAGTGTAATCTTTACTACTATACTATATGATAATTAAACATAAAAACAATTTCAAATAAATAGTTTATGATTTGTTTTTCTCCCTGGGCCAGTCCCAAACCCGGATAAATGCATAGGGTTGATTCAGGAAGGGCATCCGGCGTAAAACCTTTGCCAAAACCAAATATGCAAATCAAACCTAAAAATGTCATACCGGATTGGTTGAGGCCCGGGTTAAAGAAGACCGCCATTGGTGCTGATTACCTACAGGGTGCCAGTGGAAATTGGGCTATTGTGGGTCAAGGAAGGAAAGGAGGAAGGCGTATTTGGAAGCAGAGAGAGAAGAGGAAAGACAAAAGTCTGGGATTGAGAGTAGGGACTTTGAATATTGGGACGATGACAGGAAAAGGTAGAGAGATGGTTGACATGATGCAGAGAAGGAATGTGGATATACTGTGTATCCAGAAGATCAGGTGGAAAGATAGTAAGTCTAGAAGCTTCAGAACAGGTTTTAAGTTGCACTATCATGGTACTGACAGGAGTAGAAATGGAAGAGGAATTCCTAAATGCTAAAAGAGGAGTTTGTTCGGAATGTTCTGGAGGTGAAAAAAATGCCAGATAGACTTATGAGCCTGAAACTAGACATTGAAGTTGTGATGCTAAATGTTGTTCGTCGCTATGCCCCACAGGTAGGAGTGAAGAGAAGGAGAAGTTCTGGAATGGGATAAATGAATTGATGCAGAATATCCCCAGAAATGAGAGAGTGGTAATTGGGGCAGACCTTAATGGGCATGTTGGTGCAGGCAATAGAGGTGATGAAGAAGTGATGGGCAGGTTTGGTATCCAGGATAGGAACACAGAAGGACAGATGGTGGTAGGCTTTGCAAAAAGGATGGAAATGGCTGTAGTGAAAAGGTTTTTCCAGAAAAGACAGAAACATAGGGTAACTTAAAAGAGCATAGGTAGGAGAATGTAGGTCGACTACATCTTGTTTCAACAAGGTAATCTGAAAGAGATCAGGGACTGAGAAGTAGTGGTAGGTGAGAGTGTAGCGAGACAGCAGTCCAGAGCAATGGAGAGTGTGGAAAAGAGGTAAAGAAACCGTACCGTTACAGTATGTTGGAATGGTTAGAGAAAAGTTTCAGGGTTCTATGTGAGAAGAATATCAGCCAGAATGAAAGAAAAAGGTATCCAAGACAGGGGTGAGACCAGGGATGCTGTATTGTTTGGAGACATGGGCATTGAACAAAAGACAGGAGGCAGAGCTAGAGGAAGAAGAGATTAAGATGTTGAGGTTCTCTTTGAGAGTGACGAGGATGGATAGAATCAGGAATTAGTCCGTCAGAGGGTTGGCAAATGTTAGATGTTTTGGAGAGAAGGTCAGAGAAACCAAAATGAGATGGTTAGGTCATAGGAGGGATAGTGACTATATTGGTAGACGGATGCCGGAATTTGAGATGCCAGGCAGGAGGTCTAGAGGAAGACCGAAGAGTAGAGTTATGGACGTAGTGAGAGAAGATATGAAGGTAGTTGGCGTGAGAGAGGAGGATACAGAGAATAGGGGTAGATGGAGGAGGTTGATTTCCTATGGCGACCCCTGAAGGGTAAAGCCGAAAGGAAAAGGAGAAGAAGAGTTTGTGATTTGTTCAAATCAGGTCAAAATTGCATATGTATATATGTACGTTTAGATGCTATCACAGAGCCATGTAGATTTTTTCCAGGCAGACACATTTGTCACTGGTGTTCATGCCTACGATATTTATGAAACTTTATCTGTAGAGCAGAGTCAATTTGCATTGAAAACCTAATTTTTATGAAGGTCAGAATAATTTATTTTAGAGGGACAGACAATATTTACATATTTATTTAGAGGAATATGAATCATTTCACACCTGAGAAATAAATGTAGTGCTGACATTTCCAGAAATACTTATTGGGCTCCTAGAATTAATTTTTGTATTGATGAATGGTTGGATTTCTAATGGAGTGAAGAGAAATAAAAAGCTTTTTCTACTTTTCCAAGGTAAATTGTCACAAATAGTCACTTATTTATATGCTAAGAGGGATACTTAGACCAAGCAAAATATTGAATCAATCTGTGGCTTTTGCTCTTTAGAGATAACATGGTGGGAGTATTGGTCAGTCAGCCACTTATTTTGAGGAAACAAAAACATAGAGCTACGGCCAAAACCCATACGACCAGTCGTCACTCGTGACTTCAACTCTGGTTTGGCCAGTCTCATCCCAAAGGATATCTCCAGAATGCCTCTATAGCCAAAAAGATTTTGAATTGTAATGAACAAATCTGCATTAAGTAAGTTACATTTCAGTGTAATTCACAAGAATGACCTCTAGAGTAGCAATTTTATCCCAGATAACATCTTAAATGTTATAATACTTTAACATACAAGTGAAATATATTTATTGTTCTAAACGGAAAAAAGATTGTGATTTTATTGCAAAGCAATCCAAATCAATGACTATAAATCTTAAATGATTTAGCTCATAGTATGAAATACATTTCCTTATACTTCTTTTTACAATAAATATTGTGGATTTTTATCAGGTTTGCTGATAAAATTGAAATAAATAGATAAATATGGCTCACCAGTGTTGTTCCAAGCAGGACATTACAGTCTATGTACAGAAGTGAAGTGAGTAGACCCCGATGCATACTATGTCAATTTCAACGGCTCATAGCAGGGACATATTCAAATGTTCTTGTATGTTTCACAATTTGACCCACAGCTGAGAATACAAATTCCCCCCAATTTCAGCCATTGTTGAAGTGGCATGTTTAGACAAAAATATACCTTTGAATCCATTAGCTGTTTGAATTAAGCAATATTCTTGCATTTTATTGAAAAATGGACACTGCTTTTTCACTGCCCCAAATTTTTAAGCCTCTTCTTATTTCGCCTTTAGCTAGTTAAGTTTAATTAGGATTTGCGATGTGCAAATTGCTGTTCTTTAGCAAATTGTTAGAGGTCAGTACATATTGACAATTTCTGATATCTGAAATGTTCAATTTTCAATGATCTGACTAGTCCCTTTTCACATCAGTCAGTCAAACTTAACCTATGATTCATGGGGATACCATTGTCAAAAAATGCTATGTAATAGTGATACCATAGTTTAACAATGTATGTCATTATTTGGCCACAAGTCATCAGGAAAAAAAAAAAAAAGCTATGGTCACCATGGTGTCCATTTTACTATTTCAGACAGTGTATGTAATGGACCCAACTAAGTGTACCCTCTGATGAAATATAGCAGACGTGAAAATATTACATTGGAGTATGTCAAAGTAAGATGGTCCTTAATATGATTGTGCAGTAGCTGTGCAGCACTCACTAAACCTCCAGTGGTGCACAATGTCTGCACAGGCTGAGTAGGTGTAATGTGATTGGATTCTGTCCAGCCAATTAAACCTGTCTCTTGAACAATCTGGTGAATACCAACAACCTGTAATTACCATTTGAATTACTTTCTGATGAAACGAATTCTTTCTGCCTCAGTGTGTCTTAAAATGGTATTTTCTTTGCTGACCGGTCACTGAGGAGGAGATAAAGGAAGAGGGGTAGTTGAGCTATCAACCCCTACCTTAACCACCAGGGACCTCGATTTGAAATGCAAAGTGCTGAACTTTTTCAATCGAATAACTTTTCCTTGAAAAGAAAGGACCAGCCATGAACAAAGGGACATTACAGGGGAGTTGGAAAGCAATAGGATCTCAATTCTTGCAATGGTGCAGCTTGGAGGTATCTGGATGGACTAGTTGGACTGCTAAACTGCTTGGGTGAGTTCTATTAAAATGCTGACAAGAGCTCTGCATCAACTCAATAGACCTGCGTGTTACTCTTTTTAAAATATTTTGAAATAACTTTTTACACTTGACTTACACTCCAAAATAATCGGCATACACTCTGAGTTACGTTCATTTTTTGACAACTCCATGGCGGACATTCTCCCCTGCATCTTTTATTTACTCAGCCGCCACAAATGGAAAAAAAAGGAGATGTAAGCAAGCCATAGTGCTGTGCAGAGCTTGTCAAAGACACAGCAGAGCTTTCCGTATCGTCCACCCTGCTTGCAAATGTTCAGTCCCCAAATAAACTGGATGATCTGTGCACGCAGATTAAGTACCTGTGGGACATCAGGAACTGCTGTGTTTTTGCGTTCACAGAGACATGGCCAGAGCATTGCATTCCCAACTGTGCAGTCATGCTGGACAACATCTCTCTCAGCATGACAGAACCAAGAACTCGGGCAAGTCAAAGGGAGGGGGGAAGTCGCTTTGTTGTTAACCCTGCATGTGTCATGGATGTCTGTGTTTTAACAAATCACTGCACATCAGCCCTGGAGTTGCTCACCATTAAAGTCAAACCCTTCTACCAATCCAGAGAATTCAGCTTAGTTGTCTACATCCCTTCACATGCTGATTATGAGATTATTAAAAGGAGATGAACACAAAGATCCAGATGTTGCCTTTATTTTTTTAGTGGTTTGCAGGCTGAATATGAAGAAGGTTCTGCCAAAATACAGCCAACACCAGATGAGAGCAGATTTCAGATCACCTTTGTAGGTAACATCAGTAAGTGCATTGATGGTATTGTACCTAAGACCTCCGTCTGCACTCGCCCTAATCAAAAACCACGGATGAGACCAGAGATCCATGCTTAACCTAAAGTGTGAACATCTGCCTTGAACTCAGGGGACCCTGAGGCTTTCCAATCAAAATAAAAAGACCTCCAAAAATCAAACAAGTACATCAAGGGGGTCTTCAGGGTAAAGGTGAGGCCTCATACCTCATCCATGATCTGAGGTATCTGTTGAACAGATTACACTGTATGAGACTAAGGCTAAAAATAAATAGGCGGAACTGTTCACTCCATCACTTCCGGGGAATTTTAATATGTTCTATGCAGACAGCACTGCACCTGTCACTACACTGCATATGAAGAAGAAGAAATGCCTTTATTGTCACATACAGTGATACATAGAGCACAACATGAGCAAAATTTTGGCCACTGCATTCAACCCATCACGGACACACTATGAGCAGGGGCAGCTAAGAAACAGCGCCGGGGGATCAGCTAAAGGTTCAATGTCTTGCTCAGCAACACTTCCCCCAGCATCCTCCTTTATTCCTTGACTGCCCATCACTGTACCACAAGGCACAGCTCAAATTCCATTTTTTAGTTTGCTTATGACAACCACTGTGGGCCTTAAACAACGAGACCGCGTATGGAGATGGCATCAAAACACCTATCAGCTGGTGCAAGGACAACAACTGCTCTCTGTACATTAAGCAAACAAACAAAGTGGACCCCAAGGAGATATACATTGTGTTATCAGCAACGCTGATGTAGAAATGGTCAGCAGCTTCAAGTTCCTCAGTGTCCACATAGCAAAGGATTTGCTCTATGCACAGACACTTATCAGTGTCTGAGGAGGCTGGAGAGGTTTGGCTGGAACACAAACCTCCACGGGTGCCCAATCAAGAGCTTGCTGACGGGCTGCATCACAGTGTGGTATGTTAATTACTCCAGTCATAGCTGGAGAGGACTACAGAAAGTGGCACAGAATGGTGCCTGTGGAAGTCACGCAACACCATTAAAAGGATACCAGCCATCTAGACGAACTTTTTCTGTTTGCCACCATATGGTAGACAGAACAGGAGCCTAAATGCACACCCCAAAAAGCTGAGTGACAGTTTTTGCAATCAAGCTTTCAGGCTCATTAACTTAAATTGGTTAAGACACTGCACTAACCTCATATTGTCATGTACAAATGCAAAAAACCCACTTTTAGACTGGTTAACATTCTTAATTTTATCTCTTGACTTTGAGCTTCTATACGGACAGACTTATTTTAATTCATCTTGTTTATACTTTTGCTGTATTTCCATAGGTTGCTTATATTTTACATTTATTGCTATTCTGTGTTGTGAATAGTGGGTTGACAGAATTTTCATGCCCAAAACATTTCATTGTTGACGGTTCATCATTTGATAAGTCCGATTTATCTCTGGCATCTTGACTACATAGATTCCAAGGCTGTGAATGCACTCAAACAAGAATTATTTTATCTCCTATACACAAGGAATCCGGCAATGTTTTGACACAATTTAGCGTTCACACATCAAAATGAAATTTACCTTGCCCATTGATGTCCCTCCTGTCATTTCTTTGATATAAGCAGCCAACCACAGAGAAAATCTGTTGTCCATTTTCATCATCACATTTTCAGTGTATATCAGTGGTCCGGTGCAATATGTTTGTGCAGACCAGTGTGAATAATTAATTCTGAACTCATCCACGTGAGACAGTATTTCTGTCTCAATTGTACGCAAAACATTTGAGACGCCTGTCTTCTTTTGTCCAATTTAACTGATTGGACAATAAATAGACACTACGGCAAACTCAAAAATTTTAAATGCAGTCTACACATTTACATTAGCTCAATGTCATTCAAATTTGCTGCAAGTTGAGATATTAATCCACACTGTACTATGGGTATTGAAATATTGACATATGTGTGTGAATAGCCCAAGACCAAGGGTAAACTTTACTTGCCCTTCTGAAATATTTGTCTGAGGCACAGTGCTTTAATATCTCACTGAATTACATAAGTGATATGAAAACATATAGCTGCCTCACAAAACCAAAAATATGCATGGTATAAAAAATACTTTCCACCTTGACAACCCAATAGCATGGCAAGGAACTAAGCATGTGCAAGAATGAAGTGGACCATATCTCACAAATCCTCAGTCTCTGGCTGCCAAAAGGATTTTGTCCATGGGACATAACCTTAATTAAAGTGAAATATTATTGTATATTTCAGTATCAGCCACTGACATTTTACTTGCATGGTAGAGAAATATACATTAATCAATAGATTGATTAATAATTCCACCCCATAGCTTAAGCTACCTTCCTTTACTTTCTTTTGTATATTTAGCGCCAAGGTGTGAAACTATAAAGTGCAATATACGCCATAAAGCAAAAAAAAAAATTAAAATGCAAGTATGCATTTTAGTAAGATAATTCCCAGGTTTGCTTCCTCTTAAATAGATTGTTCCCTGTATATTACTTCAGGCTAACTGCAATTTAGTTATACCCTTGATTACTTCTATAAGATAGATACTGCAATTGTAATGCAAAGCAATATAGCTCCACGGTAAAATCCAAACTCAAAATTCAGAGATGATTGCATAGCTTGGCAACAAAATAGCAGTCCACTCTTTAATGGAATCTCCTTTAGTGAAGACTGATGAACAGGCCCTTTGTAAATTTTAAAGCAGTCTATAACGCTTTCAGAAGAACAAGGACCTCATTGTGCAGATAATTGTCAACTATGTCACTTTGATTTCCCGCAGCCCCATTAAGGAAACAGTTACCTATGACCACCTGAGGAGCAAACTAAAAGGGCTACATACAGCGCAGCTAGTTCCCACATGTATCTCCTAAACAGAGTAGTGAATATGAGTGCCTTTCTTGACGACAAAGATGTGGTTTTATACTTTGCCTTTGTTCAAAATAAGTCCGGTCATTTGGAAGAACAGTTAAATATTCTTGTTAAGCTGTGTTATCTCACTGTAGGTTGATTGTGCTGATTTGCTGCTGTGTGCAAAGTCACAGCCTGATATACAAAAGACCAACAATTAAAACCTAGTTTTTCTGTAATTTTACTGAACACACTGCAGTTACTGAAACTTTACACCATGATAATCATCATCCTTGATGGCCCCTCTCTTTGTCGTACACTTGAATTCAGACCATGTTGACTCATTGGGGAATGTATTTAATTTTGATTTGTATTTGAAATTAAGAAATGCAGCAGGTTTTTCTATTTTCAACCACTGCTTCAGTGATCTGTTGACTGGCCAGGAGCAGAAGGGAGTAAGCAAAATGTATAGTCAATGAAAAGAAAGGAGTTTGTTTAAAGGGGGACAAATTGTCCAAGCGCTCAAACTGATAACGGGACCAGATGAAGCAAGTGAGCCGAAGACAGGCAAGGTCAGAACTGAGGAATCAGGCAGGAGAAAAAAAATGCTTGAAAAAGGCTCAATTCACAAAGATGCCCATCTGGGCACCTGCGAGGCTGGTGTCTCTTTGCTGGCCCCGATTGCTCGTGATCAGCTTCAAATGAGTGCAACCAAGTGAGCGAGAGCAGGTGTGTGGAGTGAGCTAGGGGAGATAGAGCAATGGGTGAGTACTGAGTTGAGGTTAGTAAATCTTCAGACTGTGAAAATGATTATTTTGAATGGGTTCAGGACTAAACCATGTACTTCCTTGTTTGTCTTTCTTGTATTTGTGTGTGCATGTGTGCGTGTGTGTGTGTGTGTGTGTGTGTGTGTGTGTGTGTGTGTGTGTGTGTGTGTGTGTGTGAGTGAGTGAGTGAGTGTGTAAGAGAGAAAGACAGAGATTTGAAGAGGCAAAACTGCATATAATTACGCTGTGGTGACACATTGGAGAATAAATTATTACATTTTAGAGTGAAAACATATGGTTGGGGTCACACCAGGGTTGCTTTTGGTGTAAGTCTGTTGGAAATAAATGCTGAGATGGAAACATATTGGTGTTGATATATGAAAGAAGCAATGCATTTGAAATATGCCAAATAAAAGGTTAATTTTGTGTGTGATTTTTGTCTTCACTCACAAAGTGAACATTTACTACTTCTATATAATCTGTTATAATTATTGCTTTGCCTGAATCTTTTATTCATCATTTTTTTTCATTAATTCATGAACTTTACCCCATTTGGATTTATTATACTCTTTTCAGTTTATGTATGACACCTGCCTGGGGTGCAGTTGTTTTGTTTGCCTTTCCTTTGTGAAATGTGTCAGACTCTGGTTCTGAGATATTCAATTTCATTTTTAGTAGCTACCTAAACTGCTTTCATACTCATTAGTCTTTTAATATTATTAACAATAATGATTATCTCTCATACACACACAGTTTCTCAAATGCATTGCTTCCACACAGTGTGTTTGTGTGTGCGTGTGTGTGTGTGTGTGTGTGTGTGTGTGTGTGTAGCATGAGCATGAAGTCTGCATGATATTGATCAAGGAGGGCCTGCCAGCTTTGATGGTAAATTAGATCTGAGCAGGGCTATTGGCCTTTTTTGTGACAGCACATGACTGTGTTAATAACCTTTTGCGGTTAGATTTTCAATGTTTTCAAGTATCAAAATATTGACATGGAATGATACTGGATAAATCGCAGGGCCTTGCAGTGAATTTTGGTGATACACACAATTGGTAATTCGGCACTTGCTGGTACTGTGTTTCCAAACATAATTAACTCTTTTTGGATCTTGTGGGTGAGCTTGTTTAAATCCTATGCATATTTATGTTAAACTTTTGTTAAACCTGACCTATGCATGAAAATATCCAATGTAGTTTTTTGAGATTTGAAGTGAAATCACGCAGATTTTTTTCTTTAGCTAAATTGTTGAAAGTGATGTTTATAAGGGTCATCCGAATAATACGCATAATTTCATTCATTAATACAAAGGACAAGATGTAACTGTCCCTTGTGCCAGAATCCCCAAAATCCCAGGTAAAACCAATCTAGAGGCCCAATTGAGATTATAAAGAAGCTAACAACCACTACAACAAACAAAAAGCAAGTTTCCATTAAGCTAACAACCAAACAAATAATATAGAATATAATAATAATATTAACTGTGAAATCCAACATCCTGAAAACACCCCATCCATGCTACAAACAGAGAATCCTACCTCAGCAACCTCCCCAGCTACCATGCTTCCTCCCTAACCACAACCATTTATTGGCTCGTTCTGCTGCCAGAGCCTTTTTCATGACGGGAAGTTTCAGGCTCTGACAGCGATTGCCCAACTCAGTAAGTAGAGCAATGACAGACTTGCCACATTACCACGGCAGCCCGCCTCTACAGGCCGCACCCGAGCTGCCTAACCTCACCGCTTTACATCTGCCATTTGAGCATACCTAGCTTTCTTATGTTTACAAACCTCCTCTATTCGATTCTCCGTCTGTAGCCTGGTGCTAACTATATATATGCTGGGTTAACCAGCTGCTCATTCAGGTCTACCATCAACTCCCTACGTCTCCTTTTGCCTATTTACTCCTACAATTACAATCTTCCTCTTTTCTATGACTGATGCCTTGTTCCACACTGGTTTTCCTACACACAACCCTAAGAAAAAGAATAAGAAGAATAATCCTTTAATCATCCCACAGGGAGGAAATTACAATCGTACACACAGCAGAAAGTGGATAGTGCATTAGAGGTAGTTAATAATAGTGTGCTGCAGTCAGATATATAAATATAAAAAGAAATAGATAGTTAGACTTATAAGCCTGAAATTAGAAATTGAAGGTGTGATGCTCAATGTTGTTCGTGGCGATGCCCCATAGGTGGGATGTGAGTTTGAGGAGAAAGAGAAGTTCTGGAATTACTTAAATGAATTGATGCAGAATATCCCCAGGTATGAGAGCGTGGTAATTGGGGCAGATTTCAATGGACATGTTGGTGCAGGCAATAGAGGTGATGAAGAAGTGATGGGCAGGTTTGGTATCCAGGATAGGGACGTAGAGGGACAGATGGTGGTAGGCTTTGCAAAAAGGATGGAAATGACTGTAGTGAATACTTTTTTCCACAAAAGACAGGAACATAGGGTAACTTATAAGAGCTGAGGTAGGAGCACGCAGGTAGACTGCATCTTGTATAGACAAGGTAATCTGGGACATGTTGTAGCAGCTTGGTGTGCAACTCACAAAGTGCAGGTGCAAGGATGAGTGCAGTTTAAATGGACAGGAGTTACAAGTGCATTACATTCTGCAAGTTAAGTGAAGAAACAAAAAAAAAAGTGAGTGTCAGCTGTTTAAGAGTTTGATGGCAGCCCGGTGGAGCGAGTTCTGTAGTCATGTCCTTTAAGCCTATCTAACATCCTTGCCAAATCAATATTAATACCTTTCTAATTCCTAACTTCTCCTGCACCAGGCCACTTAACTCCAGGTTTCTGGGCATCTGCTCCCTCTTTGGCTGGCTGGCCTCTCTGTCTACCTCAGTGCTGGGACCTGCCTCAAAATCAGTGGTGCTGATGTCCTACTGGCTGTGGGTTACTTCCTGTTGCTGGACTTCACTCAACTGACTTGATATACTTCTTGAGAAATATTTATTAATGTGGGGTTCCTGTGTTCCCTCTACCAAGCACCTCTTCCTCTCGATTGATTCTAAGGCCCTATAAGGTTGTTACTTTCTGCCAGCCAGACAAACAAACCTGCTGCTTCTTCCCATGTATGCCTGAACGAGTGACTTCCACTGAAAATGTCCCTACTTATGGTCAAGTCTGCTCTAGGGTCAATGGCCGTGTCAGTCACGAGTCATCTACCGCCCCAGCTATTGCAGACTCTAGGGGTGCTTTTTTGTTATTTGTCATTGTAGCTCAGTAAGGTGTAACCAGTGGCCCATTGGCACTGGCTAGTGCCACAATGATGTGCTAACTCATTGTAGCCTCAGTAGGGCCTATTCCCTCCTGTCAGATGTCTTTGGATGCTGTCGCGAGGTCTTTCCCTGGTTGGCAGCTGCACTATTCACACCAGTCACTAGCCTAACCTAGGTGTAGCATTCAATAATCCAAGGTAAAGGAAATATTAAATGTTTTTTTTCCCATCCCTTGAGCGACAATTTACATGTATCCAAGTAATAGAGATCCATTCATATTTGCTGTTCATGGAATTGTTTGAAGGGATGGCAAGTATTCATCGCTGATTGCATTGAGCACCCAGGACACCATCCAAAATGTATGCAACATCATTGGGTTCAAGTTTGTTGTTTATGTATTTTGTTGTTGGGCCAAAAAATTTTTTTCTATCACCTTAGTCTACTGTGTCTTTGCCTTTGGGCTGAATCCAGTGTTCATTATATTCTACTATCCACCAGAGTCACTGCCTTCACCCTCACCATGTATGACAAGAACATTGTCATAACATTGTCTTAACTCTTTTTTTTATGCCAGACTTAGGGAGAAACTAGGCCCAGATATTTGGGCTGTATGTCATAATGCAAATGTTTCAAACAGAATCATTATATTGATGCATAACAATTACATGTTAGAAAAAAAACGACAAAAAATAAAATCCAATGATTTTTACCAAATACTACATGTATGTTTCATCTGTTCCAGTTGTGCACCAAGGAGTATATCAAGAAAGACAGAAAGAAAGAGGACCTGTCTGCTATAGCCAAGGGGAGAGGGATATTTGGGATGCTATCATGTTGATGCCATATATTTATGTCAGTTATCATTCATTTGCAGGACCAAGGAAAACTGTATGTTTGTTGTGATCAAACATCTATGATAGGCCAAAATTGCTTGCGTTATTGTGTTTTTCCTTTCTTAATGTTTGTATTGTAATATTGAAGGGCTCATCTCCGTCCTTTGTGTTTAGATACACATTAGTGACAAAATCATGTTAGTCCTGTGTTGTTCAGGTTTGCTTTGATTGCTTTCTTCAATTATATGAACCTGTGAGTGTTATCAAATCATGTTGTTGGATTTAAAAAATGCAACACAATGTATTCACTTAAATGGCAAAAATATTGCATCTGCATTTATTCAGTTTAGCTCAGGAAGCAAAAAAAGTACCACTTAGAAACTAAATGTTCATCCACAGATAAATGCTGCCACATCCACCCACTACATAACTAATAATCCTGACCACTTGAATAAGTGGATTTGTGTAATGCTATTCAGTTTGGTAAAACAAATGATTCCATGCAGTATTTTCAATAAACTGCTCATGTGTCTCCGTTGAGCAGCAGTCAAAATACACATATACACACGGAAATTGAGCTTTCGTACCAAGACGTATCAAACTTCAAAGTAAAATCGAGTGAGTTAAGAAAATAAAAAAGAGATGGGATGCCTTGTTTTTGCAACTATTACGAAAATATGACCAACATACGACCTCCAATATAGAATACCCGCAGAATATCCAAGTAAAAGACTGATATTCTCTTATCCGTTTATGTTTTTAAGGGCAGGCACCTAAGTAAGGGAAATCTTGATCCAGTTCGCGCGGATATATAAGCTTCACATGTCTAATGCATCATTGTGATGTCTGATCTATGAGAAAATGCAAATGCTGGAATGTATTGTTATAAACATAAGTACAATTTTCCAAGCATAAGAGGATTCTCTAAAAATGATACACTCACTGAACTTCTTCTGCATGGAATCATTCTATTGTCTATTGTCTTGCGTTATTTTTATGTTTTTCAAATTCAGGTAACAGCAGAAAGATATGTGGTGCAATTTAAATGATTTAACTATTCTCATGACAATGTGAAAGTTATTTTTTCTGTGATTGCTGCATGGCATAATTGATTTAAATGATTATATTCACTGTGGCATGTACTCACTCGGTAAAATATCATTTTTAAATCCTGAGTGGGTCTTTCTTTTTGTTTCCTCATTTATCTTTTTTATCTTTTTATTTGCATTCTACTTTTGTAGTCACAGTTGCACATTAAAACTCAAGACCCTGGACCATGGCTGGCAGGGAATTCTATCTGAGGGATTTTAAGAATTTCATAGCTGATCTGACCTTCGCCACAATTGACTTTTGGACCATGCTGGAAATTGAAGAAAACATCTGAAAACAGATGAAGAGGATTTACCTCAACGGAGAAAAAGACAGGAAAATAACCTGAAAATTGCGTTGTTATGGCCAGAAGGTAGTGTAAACAGTGGCGCTATACATGACATTTTTCAAAGATACACTTCCAAAACGTCAGATTATCAAAATTCATTACCAAAAAGCATGACCTGTTTAGAAATGCACACCCAATTGTGTGCTAATATTTTATTACACTTCTAGAAGATTATCTCACAGGACCTACTGTTCATTGAGCAGGACTTGTTTGTGGCAATTTTTGTTCCACATAAATTAACACGTTCCATAGATTAATATTTGCTTGTGTATGTAAAACCTGTGACTGGGTAAATTTCTACATCTGCACCTTTTTAGGATTGTTGCCAAAAATGTTTCCAACACACATCGAACGTTCAGAATCTTTCTTAAATCAGAAAAGGGATTAATTGAAGTGGTGGGGAAGTCTCGCAAGAATCAATTCATCATGAAAAAGTAACAAGGGAAGAACAATCTCGTTCATTGGTATTATTAAAAGCGCGATGCCCATGGAATTGTAAAAGCTTCATTTGATTGCTCAGGAGCATCAATCATATCTCTGATTTCAGTTCAGGGTTCATAAGTCGACTAAAAATCCTTCCCAAGGCCCAACAACAGCAGACTGTACAGTTTGAAATGTTAAGTAGAAGATGGAGTAGGGAGCTGAACTATATCAACGTTTTACCTTTTCACACGTTAGATGCAGTGTTATAGAGCCGCAAGCAATAAAGAACTTTCCTTGTGGTTTTACTCTAATAAAAGCATGATGGGGATTGAATTCATACCTGCAGCAGTGCATGAAGACCCAGTATCACAGCCTTATCAAGATTATTGCATGGGTGAAGTTTTACTTCCACAGCTAAATGTGCTTCCACATTCACACACGTGTGCCAGGCATGCATGTGCTTCTTAAACCTGGCAGATCTATGTGGTGCAAGCCTTGAGCAATGATGACTTTTTTACCCACACACTCCCATCTGGATATAATTCTGATGCTCCAGGTGCTTCAATCTACTGATAAGGCAAAGCTCATAATCCATGAAAGAAGCTTCCAGGGCCAATGGTTCTGTTTACTATTAAGGGATCAGCCTTGGGGAAAATTATATTCTTTTTTTAAACTATGTATAAACTTATTTTTAATCATAGAGAGAAGAGTTCTGTGATCCTATGCTGTATTCATCATCATGAAGTCCTGTCTACAAAAATATGTTTCTAAATAATATTATCTGGCAATAGGCGGAGCGGCACAATTAAACAACAAAGATCTCTAAATTTAATTTCTATTGTCATTTAGCAGCAACGAAAAGCAGTGTATTTCAAGAGACAATATTATTAGGTTGGATCTTGTGGCAAGGTAGTGGTGGCAACCCCCGGGAACCACAGCGGCGGGCCCTCCTCTGGATCTCCTGGACGATGGTGAATGAGGCCTATTGTATCGGAGGTTAGGTCGTATACGGGGAGCGGAGGGAAACAGAGGCTGTTTCTGCTTGTCTTCCAGCAGGACTCAGATTTATTGGCTATAGTGAGTCGCTTTTATACAAAGGAGTAAACAAGACAGGCATTGAGCAGTGCAATGTTGCACACAAAACAGGTGGCAAAACAGATACAAATTGAATATGAAACAGTAACTATCATCAAGGCCATTGCAGGACCCTAAGAGCGTCAATGGGAGTGTGTCTCATGGTAGAGAAATGGAAAAGTACAGGTAAATCACTGAAAATAGAATGGTAATAGAAATGATTGTAGAAAAATATCTAACAGCTGTTATGGGGCATACTTCTTCCAAAGTCGGTAAAAAATACTTGTACTGATGATTGATGCTTTAGAAGTTACAGGAATCTAGCAAAATTGCCCCATTTGGAATTAAAAAAAATTGTAGAGGACTGACTTCATGTAGATGTCATCACACAATAATTACATATCATGGACCAAAGATATCACAATCTTACATATATAAATATATATATATATATATATATTCATAAATTATGGCATTCATGTGCAGATATACTACAGACTCTATATTACAAAAGGTTGACCTTCCAACAGAAAAAGGAACATAATAATTGAACATAATAATATTGATTGTAGTTATGGTACAGGGGAAAAAAAGAGCAATATTTAAGAAATAATAAAATGTAAGGTGAATATATCCCTGCCATGTATCGAAGACAAAAAAAAAAAAAGATTAGGGGTCTTCTGGCTCCTGTTACTTCAACAGATATAATTTGATCATGAAGACAGACTCGGGTATGATACCTGTTCTCTTGGGATGCCTGTTTTCATCATGAAAAAGCCACACAGCTGGTAGAGATTTGATTAGAAATTACAAGTCAATTTCTTCAAACCCAATACCAGTGTACAACATCCAGGTGCCTTTCAGCTTTGACCTGATCCACTGGCATATCTCAACATAAGGGTATCCTGTCCCTCAGTGACCATTCTCAGTGCAAAGAATTGCTACGACTTGGAAAGAATTGCCCGCTGGATTCCTCCAAGGTTACCCTGGGGGAATTAGAGGGATGCAATAGACTATGAGAAGATATAAACCCGAACAATATGCCCCTGCTTGGGGAAGATACAGCTAGAACTTTCTATTCTATTCTATTTTTGTCTCCCACTGTGTATATGCTTGGCAACATTCTATGTTACTCTTTACTTCTGACAAATCTTTCATTTTAGAGAACCCAATGGGCACAGTAAATTAGCCTTTAAAGGTTTGCTTTTCTACCAAAATGATTGATGGAGAAAACAAAAGAGTTTAGCTTTTAGGTATTTGTCCTATTGTGTGACATATTAAAAAATAAATCCCTACCAGATTAATGGTTGTCATTGAAAATGTGACACTCAATAACTCGGCCACTCTGCCCCGCACACCAAGGAAATTCAAATCCAGACAATGCCTCCCACATTTATTTAAAATTTTCTGTCCTGCTTTATATTTTTTGCACAATCTGTTCTCTACACTTATATCCTTTAAAGAAATTTGCCTGGCAAAGATTATACATTATTCAATTTAAAGATTACAAAAATTCTTCAGCATAAAAATTATGAATTCTTCAATTTCAAGATTACAAAAATTCTTCAGCATAAAAATTATGAATTCTTCAATTTCAAGATTACAAAATTCTTCAACATAAAAATTATGAATTCTTCAATTTAATATCTGGAAAAACACACTGCAAAATGAAATCTAAGGTTAATCTGAGTTAACAATTTTTTTAGATACAAATACAAATTTAATATAATTTTCCAGACTTTAATTTTCCAAAGAGAATTAAAATGACAACATATGTACTCATTTTACATATTGTTTTGTATTACAGTTGATTACATCTGTTAACAGGATCTTAACTAAATGCTAAACTTAACAGATATTACTTAGTGATAGTTTGCTGTCCATGTTCTGTTAAAATATTAGATGAAAAATATGAGATAAAATGTTATCTCACAATCAAAAATTGCAGACTTGTTTTATAGGTGAAACTTTGGTTCAAATGAAAATACATGAAATCCCTTAAACTGAGAGCAAGATATCTAACAATCTCCTGAGATAAATATACTTGAGGCTACATTTACCACTATATTTGATTTGAGATTGTGATTTGCTGCCGTTAATGAACATTTATGACAGCGTAAGTGCTTTTATTCAAATATCTAAAAAGACCAAGATCAGATCAAAACCATTTGTGAAGAAAGGTTTAGCTACCTCCTAATATAGAAAGTAAACCGTGACACCGGAAATAAAGTGCCGACTGGAGTCGACCACTGCACCATGTTCTTCTTGGATACACAAACAAAAAAAAAATCCATCACAGAATAAAAATAACATAGTTATTGAAAAAAAAACAGTATCATTGTCAATGGTCAGAGGTAGGCAAAAAATAATTATACAAACTGTATCTTTTGTGGTATTATAGCTTGACCCAGCCTTTGACCCATTGTTTTTCCATAATTTTCTTTTGTAGTTGGCAGAAAGACAGCTGTGAATGTGCAGGTATGAGGTATTGTTACATTTTCAATACTGTGTTACCCACAGTGACAGTGAATATCCTACTGCAAAAGTCAGTGTTATTTGTTTTTACCTGGGGATCTGGGATATTTATTATCATTTATAATTTGATGAAGGGTTTTCTATCCCCTTTCTGTCTCAATTCTCTAATATTATGATTGCTCAATCCTCTATGATTTATGGAGAAAGCTTGTACAAATGCATCTCGGTCTTTCAGGGAATTCCTGTGTCTAAAAAATACTGGTCTTAGGGCATCTCAACATGTATAACCATTCCTTGAAATGACAACCTGCAGATAAATACTGAAAAGGTAAATTACAGCCCCCAAACACATCTCTTACACAAGTTGTTCAATTTTTCCTTGCTATATCACCAGAATTATCATGAAGAGATTCTATGAGCCATTGTGTCCACAGTACATATGAAGCATTGCCCCTCATCTCTCAATATCATCCAACTCAGGGATGGATAGTTCTTTTTCATTGGGCAAAGTAAATTTCCAGGGGCACTTTCTGATTAAGACAGCAAAAGAGAGGACTACAGTATTGTTGTATCAAGATTATATCGCAAACTCATATTTAAAAATAACTGAACAAATAATTAATAATCCAAGTTTGTCAAATGTTGGTCAAAGGGCTTCAATAAATAAAGAGCTTTTGATTAAATAATAATAGTTTGGAAGGTTTTCCATCAGTTCAGTTGCCAAGTTCAGAACAGCTTATACTATGACCAAGCAGACATTTAATGTTGCTCTAATTGTGCCTACATCAGTCTTTACATGCTCTGACATCTGATTTGAATATAATCACCTCATTCCCCAAAACTGCGATGAATTCAATGCCGTAATGGTATTGGTAAGTGTCAGTTATGTTGTGCATACAGCCAAAGCTGCAGTTACATGGCTACAATTACTTCAATGAGTTCAAAAGTCCAAGGACATTTTGGCCAGGAAATCCAAAATATTTCAGTTGCCATGGAACTCTTGATATTTCAGTCAGATCTTGGTCCATTAAATGTTATTCCATGTTTATTTTGGGATGTCCCACATCTGAATGGAGTTGTGAAGCTGCCAAAATGAATCAAGTGGAAATCCCAACAAGTCTTTCAACTGGAAAATAAAGGAATCGGAAAGATGTCCACCTCTCTCCCTCTCTCTTAAAATACAGTCAGAGACAAGAGTGAATTAACATTAACTCACAATGTGGAGGAGACTTTATCTTGGGCAAGATCTTAATGGCCTTGCACAGCAGCAATGTGTTTTCTCCCACGACCACAGTGGTGCTCGTCACCAAACTCAGATCTTTGATCTGTAGAAAAACACAAATCCTTTACTATGGAGGTTCTCAGTCATCCAGGTCATGGTAAATTCTTGTCAAAATCTTCTTGTCCTGGCAACTGGACTTGATTTTTTTCAAAAAATTCCAGTTGCCAGGACAAGAACACACAAATCCTTTGTTTACTTTGTCTCATTACAAAAAAAATACGTATTACGATAAATTGCAGAGTACCATTATTTTTTTTTATTATTTATTTTTTTTTTTATTTATTATTCATTCCATCAAGCAATACACTAAGGTTACCAATGCAAATTCTCCATGCAATTTTTTTTATTAACAACTCAGAAGCATCCAAAGAAGTGCAAAACATGTTATTTGAGCTACTTTTTCAGTCAGAGGACAGATTTTAGCAAATAAATAAGTCGTGAATTTTGGAGTTCTGCAGTGGTCATCCAATAAAATTGTCCTCACTTCATTAATTCTCCTTTTTTGTATTTTTTCCTAACAATATCAAAAGGAGAGTTTAAATGATAATGAATTGAGGCATTAAATAACCCTGTAAAACATTAAATCACTTTTTGTTGAAATATTTGGGTGTGGGAATCACCATATGCAAGTATCCTTAAAAGATTAATTATATGTCAAAGGTTTCAGAGAAATTGTGCTTCAGTGCTTTTACCCATTTCTAGAAAAATTATTGGGGAGGGGCTGAAAGTAGGTGTTGCCACTGAACCCTGGGGGATGTGATGGAGGAGGAGATGTATTTATGCTCCGCTATAAAGACATGTCAGTTAAATGATTAAAGTTTTATGGTACCTGAGCTTGTTAACACTACAGCAGTACTGTTGATAAGGGAGCCTGAGGCTTCACAGAAAAGCAAGACGCCATTGAATGCAAGAAGGAAACAGGATGGCAACCCTTAAGTAAATGAAGTGAATTTTAATTTCCATAAAATTTAAAAAGCAGAAAAAACCCAGGTAATACTTTTATTAGTTTTAACTATGGTGTCTTACAATAATTGATCTAGTTGTAATGTTAAGCTCCATCACAAGCCTTTAAATTTTCCAGTCTACTTTACAGTATGTTTATATTGTTAACCAAAATTTGCAAATCAATTAACTTCATGTGGAAGCACAGTGATGTAATTTAGGTTGGACAGCTTGGGTAATTCATGAGACATGAGAGGTGAGGGGAGTCTATTGAAAAGATTCCAGTTCTGGTTTAACCAGGGCATCTGCATGTAAATGCTGAGCAGACAAATAAGCTAAGATAATATCTAAATAAATAAATAATAACATAAGACAATAAGAGATTAGGGGTTTTTGCATCCTGTGACTTCAACAATCATCAATTTGATCATGAAAGCAGACTTAGGTATGATTTTTCGTTCTCTTGGATTAGCTGTTCTCCTGCTGAAAAGGCCACACTCCCGGTGGAGCTTAAACTAGAAATGAACTAGAAATAATAACTCCATGTCTTAAAACCCCAAACCAGTATACAACATGAAGGGGCATTTCAGCTTTGGCCTGACTCACTTGCAAATCTCAGCACAACCCCAAAAAACTTTTGCTGCATCTGATGGTTTGTGGCTACAAGTTTGATTTTCTCTGCTTTGTACAGGATTTTTTTTTCACTTTTTTTCTCTGACCACTTTTGACTGTAAACATTCCATGTTTTAATTGCTTAATTATTAAGGTTTCAAATGATATAGCAGACTTTCACGATGAATTAAGCATTAGACTAAATGTTTTTAACCAGGATTTTGTAACTGCTGCGCTTTTGACTGCTAGTAAAAGTCACGGAATAGCACTCTTTGCCCTTCCAGCTCTTCCTGAATCTGATGTCGGTGAGAAATTAACATCTCTCTGAGTACCGAGCGACATGCTAAAATGCTCACAATTTAAGCACCCAAAATAATGATATGTGATTCTTTGGTGAATGGATCACCTCATTTCCAATCACATCCGTGTAACAGCGAGGATAGATGTTTTATGTATTTACTGGTAAGAGCACAGGCTAAGTGACTTGAATATAAACAATAAACAGTGCAATATTCAACAGGGAAAGATTGCTTTACTGGCATTGAAATAATGTTCACTGAAGAGGAAGAAGGATATGAACACTAATAAAAACATTTTTTGATGGGCACCATCACACTTCTTCTCCATCCCTCAGGCATCTTCTCACTCTCTCTCTCAAGATCCTGTTGAATAACCTGACCAGAAACTCTGCCTCTCCTCGGCACGTCTATACCTCCACAGGTGTATTATCAGGGCTAACTGCCTTTCCACTCTTCATCCTCTTCAATGCCCTCCAAACTCTACTTTTACAAATCTTTGCTACTTTGTGGTCTACCATAGTCACCTCTTCTACCCTTCTCTCCCTTTCATTTTCCTCATTCATCAGCTCTTCAAAGTACTCTTTCCATCTTGCCATCAGTCTTTTAGCATCTATCAAAACATTTCCCTCTCTATCCTTAATCACCCGAACCTGCTGTGCACCCTTTCCGTCTCTATCACTCTGCTTTGCCATCCTGTATAAATAATTCTCTCCCTCCTTACTGTCCAACCAAGCATACAAGTCATCGTCTGCCTTTGTTTTGTCTTTGCTACCTCTATCTTTACCCTTTCGCTGTATCTCCCTGTACTCCTGTCTGTTCTCTTGAGTCCCCTCAGTTTCTCACTTCTTCTTTGCTAACCACTTTCTCTGTATATACTCCTGCACTTCCTTATTCCACCACCAAGTCTGCTCATCTATTTTCCTCTCAGACAACACACCAAGTACTATCCTAACTGTCTCCCTGATCACATTGTAGTTGTCCAGTCATTTGGAAGCTCTCCCTGACCACCAAGAGCATCATTTCATCTAACTAATTCCAGAACTTCTCCTTCTCCTCTAACTCACAACATTGAGCATCACACCTTCAATTTCCAGTTTCAGACTCATAAGTCTATCTGACATTCTTTTCACCTCCAGAACATTCCAAACAAACTCTTCCTTCAAGATAACTCCTACTCCATTTCTCTTACTGTCAGTACCATGATAGTACAACTAAAACCTGCTCCCAAAGCTTCTAGCCTTACTACCTTTCCACCTGGTCTCCTGGATACACAGTTTATCCACCTTCCTTCTCTGCATCATGTCAACCAACTGTCTACCTTTTTGCTGTCTTCATCCTACTATTAAGTCCTTACTCTTAGTCCCAGACTCTTGCCTTTCCTCTTCTCTCTCTGCTTCTCTGCTTCGACCCACTGTAGCCCAATTTCCACTTGTTGCCTTTAGGTCATTGGCTACAATGGTGGTCATTGTTAACCTGGGCCTCGACCGATCTGGTTTTAGATTCCTAGGTTCGATTCACATATTTACCCTTCCTGGGGGATTTTAGGTAACAATAATCTCAAAGTAATAGGCTTGATATGAATGTATGATAAAGCTAACACCTTAGATGGGAGCATGGAGAGCATCCAAAAGTAGGTACTGTATGAATAATTTGATTAGTCATTCACCTATAATTATAACAGATGATGAATAGACCGTTCAGGATGAACAGATCATTAGGTAAACAGTCACTAATGATTAACTGCTTCTGAAGAAGTGTGTTGGAATGCTTTCATTGACATAATTTATCACTAGCTGATCTCAACTCTCGAGTTTCTTTTCATTTTATTTTTCTCTGCCATCTAATGAATTTTTTGTGTGAGAATTGACATCCTTTCGACTAAAAGGACACAAAAAACATTTCCTAGATTTTCTCTTAACAGCATATAAGCAGAAGCTTGGAAGATTGCAACAGCTACTTGATATTGATTTCTGACGTTTTAAAAAAGTCCAAAGCCAGTGTAATGGGTATTTATGTTTCTTACAAATCATGACATGTGAAGATGACTGAACAAAAAGCCAGATGCTTTATGACATTAACTTCCGAGCCATTTTGTAATTCTGCACCATTCCTTTTTTTTAGCTTTGCATTTGGCAGACAAACGTTCCTGAGGGGATCCGTTGAAGCAATCGTAAGCTTTTAGTACGAATAACACCTCGATAAGAAGTCATTTATTCAAAAGTGTGCAGTGACCAAAGCAACAGGAATAGCCTGAGAAAAGATAAGAAAGCTGAGTTTACACCTGCTCTACCAATGCAGTACAGATAATTTATCATTAGTCTGACACATCCAAAAGAGAAAAATATACAATTTTATAAATAGATACAAAGGGAAAAGCAGCAAGTTTGATGAGAAGAAACAGCCTGTTTGTCTGGCTTACCTCCCAACATACAAGTGTACTTTAAAAACCTTGCATCATTTTCTGAACAAAATAGTGCATATATTTGACCCCCAAACCATCCCAGTTAGCATAATACAATATAATACAAGATACAAATACAAGAGGCAGCTGTAGAGTGTCTGGTTCGATTATTTCACAGGATCTTGAGAGTGAGAACATGCCTGAGGAATGGAGAAGAAGTGTGATGGTGCCCATTTTTAAGAATAAGGGTGGATGTGCAGAATTGCGGAAACTATAGAGGAATAAAGTTGAGGTTGGGTCATACTGTGAAGGCATGGGAAAGAGTAGTGGAAACTAGACTGAGAGCAGAAGTCAGCATTTGTGAGCAGCAGTATGGCCTCATGGCAAGAAAGAGTACTACAGATGCAGTATTTGCTTTGAGAATGCTAATAGAGAAGTACAGAGAAGGTCAGAGGGAGCTCAATTGCACTTTTTTAGACCTACAAAAAGCATACGACAGGGTTCCAAGAAAGGAACTCTGGGATTGTATGAAACAAGTCTGAAGTGGCAGAGAAGTATGTTGGGCTGGTGCAGGACATGTATGCTAGCTGTGAGACAGTGGTGAGGTGTGCTGTAGGTGTAACAGAGAAGATCAAGACGGAGGTGGGACTTCATCAGGGATCAGCTCTGAGCTCTTTGATGGACAGGCTGACAGATGAGGTTAGAAACCACCACTCAATGGACCATTATGTTTACAGATGACTTTGTGGTATATGTAGTGGTATATGTAGTGAGAGCAGAGAACAGGTTGAGGAAAATCTTGAGTGGTGGAGGTATGCTCTGGAATGGAGAGGAATGAAGGTTAGTTGCAGCAAAACAGAATATATATGTGTGAATGAGAGGAACCTGGTTGGAACGGTGATGCTACAGGGAGTGGAGATCAAGAAGTTAGAGGATTTCAAGTATTTAGGGTCAACAGATCAGAGAAACGAAGAGTGTAGAAAAGAGGTGAAGAACTGGTTCAAGCAGGTTGGAATGAGTGGAGAGAAGTGTCAGGGGTACTATGTGACAAAGGATTACCGGCCAGAATGAAAGGAAGGTGTACAAGAAAGTGGTGAGACCACCGATGCCGTATGGTCCAGAAACAGTGACAATGACGAAAAGACAGGAGACAGAGATGGAGGTCGTAGAGATGAAGACGTTGAGATTCTCTTTGGGGGGATAGATAGGATTAGGAATGAGAATGAGTCCATTAGAGGGAAAGCACATGTTAGGTGTTTTGGAGAGAAGGTCAGAGAAGCCAGACTGAGATGGTTTGGTCATGTACAGAAGAGGGATAGTGATTATATTGGTAGATGAATGACTGAATTGGAACTGCCAGGCAGAAGAGCTGGAGGAAAACCAAAGAAAAGATTTATTGTTAATGTGAGAAAGAACATGAGGTTAGTTGGTGTGAGAGAGGATACAGAGAATAGGGTTAGATGGAGTAGGTTGATTTGCTGTGGCGACGCCTGGTGGGAAATGCCAGAAGGAAAAGAAGAAGACGACAATATACCAATTACTTCTTGTCACTTTGATTATTTCAGATTAGATTAAAAAAAGGAACGAGCTCCAGGGAACAGGAGATCAAAATGATAGGTGTCTATTTTAATGTAATTGGAAGAAACTGTTGTTTACCTCCTCCTTGAGCTGCCATCTCATCGTGGTGAAGGGGTTTGTGTGTCCCGATGATCCTGGGAGCGATGTTGCTAACCCAAGGCAAAACGGTCCCAGGTGAGGGGCCAGACAAAGCGTGGCTCAAAAGACTTCCATGACGAGGGACAACCTGAAACCTAGTTTTCCCTTGCCCGGACATGGGTCACCGGGGCCCCCTCGGGAGCCAGGCCCGGGGGTTGGGGCTCGATGGCGAGCGCCTGGTGGCTGGGCCTGCACCAATGGGGCTCGGCTAGGCATAGCCCGAAAGAACGACATGGGACCCCATTCCCCTGGGCTCACCACCCACAGGAAGGGCCAAGGGAGTCGGGTGCAGTGTGAGCCGAGCGGTGGCCGGAGGGGGGACCCTGGGTAGTCCGACCCTCGGCTGAAGAAGCTGGCTCTAGGGACATGGAATGTCACCTCTCTGGTGGAGAAAGAGCCCGAGCTGGTGCGCAATGTGGCTATGCACCAAACAGCAGCTCAGTATACCTTCCCTTCTTGGGGTCCCTAGTGGAGCTGCTAGAAAGCGATCTGGGGACTCCCTCATTCTACTGGGAGACTTCAATGCTCACGTGGGAAACAACAGTGTGACTTGGAAGGCTGTGATTGGGAGGAATGGCCCCCCTGATCTGAACCCGAGTGGTGTTTTGCTACTGGATTTCTGTGCCCGCTACGGATTGTCCATAACAAACACCATGTTCAGGCATAAAGGTATCCATATGTGCGCTTGGCACCAATGCACCTTAGGCTACAGTTCTTTGATCGACCTTGTGGTCCTATCGTCAGATTTACGGCCACATGTCCTGGACACTTGGGTGAAGAGAGGAGCGGAGCTGTCAAATGATCACCACCTGGTGGTGAGTTGGCTCCAATGGTGGGGGAGGATGCCGGTCAGACCTGGCAGACCCAAGCGTAATGTGAGGGTCTGCTGGGAACATCTGGCAGAGTCCTTTGTCATAAGAAGCTTCAACACACACCTCCGGCAGAGTGACAACCACGTCCCGAGGGAGGCAGGGGACACTGAGTCCGAATAGGCCATGTTCCATGCTTCCATTGTCGAGGCGGCAGTCCAGAGTTGCAGCCATAAAGCTGTCAGCGCCTGTCGGGGCAGCCACCCTCGAACCCGCTGGTGAACCCCAGCAGAGAGAGATGCTGTCAAACTGAAGAAGGAGTCCTATTGGGCCTTTTTGGCCTGCGGGACTGCAGAGGTAGCTGACAGGTACCGGCAGGCCAGGCAACATGAGGTTACAGCGGTCATCGAAGCAAAAACTCGGGCGTGGGAGGAGTTTGGGGAGGCCATGGAGAATGACTTCCAGTGGGCTTCGAGGAGATTCTGGTCCACCATCCGGCGTCTCGGGGGGGAAAGCAGTGCTCCGTCAACACTGTGTACAGTGGGAGCGGGGCGCTGCTGACCTCAACGCGGGACGTTGTAGATCAGTGGCAGGAATTCTTCTCAGGTCTCCTCAATCCCGTCGAAACGCCTTCCAATGAGGAAGCAGAGCCGGGAGACCCTGGGGGGGTCCGCCTATCTCTGGGGCTAAGGTTGCTGAAGTAGTCAAAAAGCTCTTCAGTAGCGGGGCCCCAGGGGTGGATGAGGTCCGTCCTGGGTTCCTCAAGGTTCTGGATGCTGTAGGACGTCCTGGCTGACATGCCTCTGCAGCATTGCGTGGACGTGGGGGACAGTGCCGCTGGACTGGCAGACTGAGGTGGTGATTCCCCTTTTTAAAAAGGGGGATTGGAGGGTGTGCTCCAACTATAGGGGGATAACACTCCTCAGCCTCCCTGGCAAAGTCTATTCAGCGGTTCTGGAGAAGAGGGTCCGCCGAGTCATTGAATCTCGGATTCAGGAGGAGCAGTGTGATTTTCCTCCTGGTTGTGGAACAGTGGACCAGCAGGTCTACACCCTCAGCAGGGTTCTCGAGGGGGCATGGGAGTTTGCCCAACCAGTCTACATGTGTTTTGTGTACTTGGAGAAGGCATTCAACCGTGTCCCGGGCTGTTCAGTCCCTGTATGCCCGGAGTCAGAGCTATGTCCGCATTGCCAGTTGTAAGTCGGACTCGTTTCCAGTGAGAGTTGGACCCCGCCAGGGCTGCCCTTTGTCACCTATTTTGTTCATAATTTTTATGGACAGTAGGCCACAGGATCGAGTCTCTGCGTTTTGCAGATGAAGTGGTCCTGTTGGCTCCATCAGGCCATGATCTCCAGCTCTCACTGGAGCGGTTTGCAGCCGAATGTGAAGCGGCCAGGATGAGGATCGGCACCTCCCCATCCGAGACCATGGTGCTCAACCAGAAACAGTGGAGTACCCACTCCGAGTTGGGAAAGAGGTCCTGCCCCAAGTGGAGGAGTTCAAGTATCTCGGGGTCTTGTTCACAAGTGAGGGAAGGATGGAGCGGGAGATCGACAGGCGGATCGGTGCAGCGTCTGCAGTGATGCAGACTCTGTACCGGTCTGTCATGGTGAAGAAGGAGCTGAGCCGTAAGGGAAAGCTCTCAATTTACCAGTCGATCTACAATCCTACCCTAACCTATGGTCACGAACTGTGGGTAGAGAAAGAGATCATGAATACAAGCGGCCAAGTTTTCTCTGCAGGGCTGCCGGACTCTCCCTTAGAGATAGGGTGAAAAGGTGTGGCCTCTCACCCTGGGACTGGGGGCTGGAGGGCTTGGGGGGCGTGGTTACGCAGTATACATAAGGGTGTTCCCCTCTAGAGGATAATTGTTCTGTTGGTGTGCTGTGAATAAAGTTAGAAACTCCTCCACCAATCCGTCGTCATTTCCTCATCAACACACCATAATAGTATCTTAACAATGAAACAAGACCTGCTGAGTTTCTTGAAGATATTTTAACAAGTACACCTGCCACAACAGGATTTATCAGTGTGCACTATGTCCTGGATGACTAAGAATTGTCATCGACAAAATTTGCTGAGACGACTAAGACTCCTCTTGTGTGCGTCTCTTACGCCCCTGTAAAATGGAAAGTGAAAGTAAGCAAACACAGACATGATGTTACTGTTATGAACGGAGTCATTATATACATAAAATACATACATCACTCTGCAACTTAACCTCATTTACATTATAACAATTGTAACACTAACACAAATGCATACACACCATTAAGATCAATGTCATTAACATTACTATTTTAACTAGTCGCTCGATGTTCACACCCATTGGCTGAACAGAGCCAGAATGGCTGCTACTGAGCATGTCCTTGGTGCAAACAAGATGGTTCCAGCTAGCTTGTGCGAAACATGCTAAAATCTCAATTAAACACACATTCAGCTCAATGTGGGTTCCTTTTTCACATAGTTCACTCTCTGCGACAAACATGAACAAATAAACACACTAAACATCAGCAAAAAAAATGCTGTAAAAGGGGAGTGAAAGCAAGCAAACATAGACACAATGTTACTGTCTTCAAGTTTGACATGTAATGAGCGAATCAGCAGCAGCGCTTCCCCTACAGGTGAGGCACAGGAAGCAAAACCAATCAATCCGTGATACATCGATTTCTTAATCATACTCAACTCCAAGAATAATCACTTGAAATTGAACAAGATACAATCAATACAATCAACATTCTATTAACATTTGGAATGTATTTTAGCTGAAAGGAACCAATACTTTTATACATATTTTTTTATACATTCACAACAAACTCCCTTTCAAACTAATCATGCACCAAGAATGATCTTATGATGGCTACCTGTAGCAAAGTAAGGTTTCTCATTGGATCTAATGAACCATTTTAACATCCTTTTGACCAAAACTTGTTAATCAGTCTGTTACCATCTACTCTCTGGATACAAATTACATACAAAACATTTTGGTAACACAGTTGTACTTGCCAAGTGTTGGTAAAATGCTATTCAAGGATTATTTTCCATGCTGTCTGTGGAATGTATGTGTGTGAATGCTGCTGTGAAAACAGTACATGAAATGTGTTTGAATGCTTTTGTGAAAACGGTCCATGAAATGTAATTGTGTGAATATTATTAGTAGCCATTTGTATATATATATTGGCTGGCAGGAAAGAGAAGGGACAGTTTCTTCCCACTGAGGTCCAAGAGGCCATGGATGATACCTGGACATGTGGTGAGATGTGGGGACAGTGCTACAGCAGGATGGTTTACCCAATTCATTATAGGTGAAGACTTTTGGGGCTCGCTTCTCCCTCTTTGGTCTACTGGGAACCTGCAAAGACTCACAGTTTCGACTTGGGCCAAGGTGAACCTGGTGCTATTGCACTGTCCTCCAAAGCAACGTCATCTGGAATGATAGTTTCCAACTCGATTCGGTATGCCATTTTGATCCACAGAGCGCAACCCTCCTTGATCTTCATCCCTCTGTGGCACTGATTCCTGAGTAGATTCAAGGTTCATAACTCCATTCATACTCCCACTTTCGGGCAAGTCTCTAGTTTCCTCTATCTGTTGCTGTATTGGTGGTGCAGGCTGTAATGGCACATAATAGTACCAATCATTTTCATCATTACTGTTTGTCATGATATGTGAAGAGATCTGACCCAAATGCAAGGACACTCCCAGATAAGGTATTCAAGGACTTTATTGAAGTAGTGAGGGCTGTGTTGGGTCTGGGTTGAGGCAGGACAGCGCTGGCACTCGAAAGGGAGGACTCACAGAGGCAGCCAGCAAGACGTAGACCTCTGGACCCAGGAGTGAGAACCTTGCGGGGAAGAGGCGAGATGTGGAACTAGCGAGGAAGCTTGACGAGCAGCAGCCGGATCCCAACACTGCTGTTGTTAGGCTGGGCTGTGTCGTCTTCTTTGTCCTTCCTTGAGTCTCCTTCCTTTGTCCGTTTTACACATTCAATTGGTATCTCCAATGGTAAGTGATTACATGAAAGCAAGAGGTTCCGATAGCGGATCCTGCTCTCTCCATCCATTTCCTTTGTTCAGGAACAACTTCGTAAATTGGTAGGTCTGTATTTACGCGTTGCATCACCTTATAGACACAGTCTTCACAGTGACTGCAGAGCTTGCCTGTTCCACTTCGTGGAGCCATGTATCTAACCGAGACACGGTCACCTTCTTCCAATACAGAGCTTATGGCTTTGTTGTCATAATTCCTTTTTCTTTGATTGGCAGATTTTTGTGCATTCTTCTTGGCAATCTCATATGTTCCTACATACCATTCTTCCATGTACTCACGTACTGCTGGTGGCGAGGAATTCCAGTCTCTGGTGTTTTTCGGAAAAGGAAGTCAATGGGAAGTCATGGAGCCCTGTCAACAAGTGAAAGGGGAAAAAAATCCAGTCACCTCGCTCCTTGTGCAGATATATGCATAAATTAGGTTATTTAATGACTCTTTCCAGGTTTTCTCCTTCTCTGTGAGCGTTTTGAGCATTTGCAGGAGTGTCCTATTGAGCCACTCAACCTGACCGCCTACAATGCCGCACTTCTTTGGCATTTGAGTGAACACATTTGCCACTTTGGTTTGATGCATACTCAAGGGTAAACCAAACCTTAAGGCGTAGTCATTAAATATTTTGTCTGCCACTGTCTTGCCGGATTTTGATGTTGTTGCATAGCCTTGTGCATATCTTGTTAAGTGGTAAATGATAAATTATCAATATGTATTCAAATCCTCCTGAACATCTGGCTATGTGTAAGAAATCTCAGATACAAGTTCAAAAGGCTGACTCATGACAATAGAAGTGAGAGAAACCCTGGTTTCTCTCCTTGGCTTCTTGTTCTTAAGACAGGAGCAGCTCAAGGACACATGATGTTCAACCTCTTGTTACAACTCTTTTTGTCTTTCAGTCCGATTTGGGACCCCTTTACCTTTCCCTTCAACAATCTAATCAATGTGTGTCCTTGTTGGTTTGCTGCAGATCTTGAAATGCTTTGAGAGGATTGTAGAGGGGATCTGGAATGCGAGAGAAACCCATGTCTGTACTGTCATTACTGTCTGTAATAGCTGAGGAGGCCCAGAACAACTCTGAGCTCCCCCAACAGTGCGTGGTCTTTTCTCTTTTAGAGCTCTCACAGCAATTGTATCAGCATGATCCATCTTGCTGCCTTCTTCAGATACAATACGTCCCAAGTAGCACACTTCCAGCTTAAATGGTTATCATTTGCTGTGCTTCAGCTTGATGTCATTTTGTCTAAGCCTCTTACATACCAACCTGACATCTTCCATATGAGCTGAGACTGATTTCCTGAACTTTATTGCGTCATCGAGATATGGGGTACAAATTCAATCTCTCAATCCCTCCAAACAGTCCTCCATGCATCGTTGGAAGGCAGTGGGCGCATTCATCAAGCCAAACGGTATTCTAATCCACCCATAGGTCATAAAAGCAGTCAGGGACCTACTTTGCTCAGACATAAACTACTGGGGATCCATATGGTAAGTTAGATGTTCTTACCCAGCCTTGTGCGATCAGGTCATGCAGGTAGTCCTTCATTTCTCTGAAGAGAGGGTAGGGCACAGACAGATAGGTTTTTGGGATAGGTTCGGTATCCTTGAGGGAGATAGAAAATTGTAGCTTGTCTAGGCATCCAATGTCATTTTCTGATTTAGAAAAGGAAGCTGATTCTTCTCTCAAAATTTTCTGTACTACTTCTTACTCAGACTCAGGGAGATGACTTAAGTTGACTGGGGGGTTCTAATCTCCACTGGATACTTTATCTTCCTCAACTTCAGCATGACTTACTGTAGCTGATGAGGCAGAGTGAAGCTGTGCAAAGGCTGAAGCAGGCTAAACAGCTTGGATTTGTTGTATTGTCCCAATAACTGTTCATCACAATATCATGATTTGTTGGATTCAGTACATCAACAGTGACAAACGGTTTCACTCTTTTTCTCAAATTATCAAAGGTGTTGCAAAACTCCAACCCCTCTGCCCACATCGGTTGAGTATTCTTGAAAAGTTGAGGCCTGCACGCGACATTCTACTTTCACTGAGGGGTGGTTGGGCACATGAAATCCTTCCTTTGGAGTTTTAACCATGTAGTTAAGTGTTTTTCCAGCGCTCACTTATTCCACACAGGTTTGGATTGCACTTTTCTCACCGTCCGGGTGAGAACACTCCTGACCAGGTGGTCGCTGCATTGACATGAAGCCACATCCTTCCTCTTCTGTTTGAGAGAAGAAAAGAAAAGAGATCTATTATGAGTCAAGGTAATTTTAGATCCAGCTAATGCAGCATACCGCAGACATAAGACCATTGTGTTGTGACTCTGTGGAGATTAGTTGATCAGGGAGTCACAGACCCTTCCAAAGCTGTAAGTTGAGATCAAGATAAGATATCACAACAGCACAATAAATCACCTTACTGGTCAACCTTCTGATCCCCCGAATGTCCACTATAATCGCAACAAATCTTTGAATGATGATTAAGGTGGTCCTGGATTATCTTTTCCAATTCAAAGAAAAGATAATTATTCGTTGGTATGCTGTTTATGCATTTACATTGTGGTTTAAGCATTATGAAGAGATGAATAAAAGCCTGAAGCCTTGCACTTGTTGAAACAGAATTGGTAAGTAATTGTATTTGCTTGTTCGACTTATGTTTTAATCAATCCTCACTTGATCCAAAGCCCACCAGGATTCCATCTGAAATTGTTATGGAAATTTTTACACTATATAATTGTACTCATATAGAACACACATAAACATGATTGTAGTCATCTCTACCCATATTTTAACCTTGAAGTAGTTTCAGAATGTCATTGAGTTTGAGTAACAAAGGCAACCAAGCAAAGATGTGTGGGGGAAAGAAGATTGCACATTCATATAACGGGTTTGGCGCTACATCCGATGCCCCGCTAAGCTGTAAATAAAGCAGATCCCTTCAAGCATTTAAGTTTAACATCTGTCCTTTTCTGAGGCCACAATGCACAATGCCGACAATTCTCAAAGTTCATAGCGTGATGTGTCCGACTCGTTAAATAATCCATGTTTTCCGATTTCCTTTTTGTTAAAGCCAAGCCCCATGTTGTGCAATGTTGTTGAATTATCAATTTCATTCATCATCAGGTGTTGAGTCCCTTGTTTTCCTGCTCCGCTCATCTGTGAAATCCCTTTAAATGACTGTCTTCTTGGTATTGTGTTTTAAATGCTGCTTGAGCTTAAATCAAGCTTACCCTGAATAGACCATTTAAGAACACCCCGAGGTAGGGTCGGTTAAAAATGTAATTAATCTGCTCACAGATCCTCCCTTCAGCAACTCCGCATCACAGTGGAACAAATTCTAAACAGCTCTAAGTAATAAAGATTTTCAAAATACACCCTAAGAAGGAAGCACACATGTGTAAAGACACCAGAGTGTTTTCCAGTCAAAAACATCTATCAAATTCATTTCAAAAGACCCTTCTCAGCATTTCCTGAGAGTCAAGAATAGATGCATGTTCAGTAAAAAGAACTAAATCAAGAAAAGACAACAATCAAACAAGAAAGCTGCAATATCCCAATCAAAAGCAGTTCTGTCACTGTCACTGTATGATTTATGACAGAATTACAAAGGCCGAGACACAGAGGAAGACAAAAGATAGAAGAAAGTAAATGTGAAAGGTGCATATGAGAAAAACCTGGCAAGAGAGGGACAGAAGCAAAAAGCTAGAAAAGGGACACATGCTCTCAAAAAATCAGATTTAATACCCCTGTCACTACAGTAGCAGCAGACCACAACAGCATTACCTGAATTAATTTTGTCACTTCATTGTAATTTCCTTTTCCACATTCAAAAGACCGAGGGACATTTCAACTTTCTTTAACATGACAGATGTCCAATAATTCCATATTTAATCTCTGCCTTGTGGGTGCAAAGTATGTGAGGCAGCAAATTGATGTCACTGTAGTCGGTGAGATGGCAGATTGCTGGTGATTTTGAAATTAGATACTTACTCATCCAAATTCACTGTTCTCATTAGAATGTCAGAATGAAGTTGAAGTTTTTTTTTCTCTCTCTTTTGAATTATGCTTTTTTTTAAAAGACATTACTTAAATTACGCCCACCATATCATGTATCAAGGAGAACTAGAGAGTAATCATTCCAAATGTCCTCACCAAGTTATTTCCTTGTCTCAATCTCTTTCTTAACTTTTTAATGCTGCATATCCACCTCTAACAAGTTAATACTTTTTCAATGAAAGAGACTTCTTTGGAGTATAAACTTTGGAGTATAAACTAGCTGTGGTCTCTTTCCTCTAAAATATTCCAAGCAGACTAAAAGCATCTCCATCAACACTGTACAGTGGGAGGCACTGCTGACCTCAACGCGGGATGTCATAGAGCGGTGAAAGGAATACTTCTCAGACCTCCTCAATCCCATCGAAACGCCTTCCAGTGAGGAAGCAGAGCTGGGAGACCCTGGGGGGGGTCTGCCTATCTCCAGGGTTGAGGTTGCTGAAGTAGTCAAAAAGCTATTAGTAGCGGGTCCCGGGGGTGGATGAGGTCCACCCTGGGTTCCTCAAGGCTCTGGATGCTGTAGGGCTGTCCTGGCTGACACACCTCTGCAGCATTGCGCGGACGTGGGGGACAGTGCGCTTGACTGTCAGACCGGGATGGTGATTCCCTTTTTTAAAAAGGGGGATTGGAAGGTGTGCTCAGACTATAGGGGGATCACACTTATTAACCTCCCTGGCAAAAGTCTATTCAGCGCTGCTGGAGAGGAGGGTCCGCCGGGTCATTGAATCTCGGATTCAGGAGGAGCAGTTTAGTTTTCCTCCTGGTCTTGGAACAGTGGACCAGCTCTATACCCTCAGCAGGGTTCTCGAGGGGGCATGGGGGTTTGCCCAACCAGTCTACATGTGTTTTGTGTACTTGGAGAAGGCATTCGACCGTGTCCCGCGGGCAATACGGGGGGGTCGCTCCGGGAACATGCGGTACCAGCTCCCGTTAAACGGGCTGTTCGGTCCGTGTATGCCAGGAGTCAGAGCTTGGTCCGCATTGCCAATTGTAAGTCGGACTCGTTTCCAGTGAGAGTTGGACCCCTCCAGGGCTGCCCTTTGTCACAGATTCTGTTCATAATTTTTATGGACAGTATTTCTAGGCGCAGCCAAGGCGTCGGGGAGATCTGGTTCGATGGCCACGGGATCAAGTCTCTGCTTTTTGCAGATGACGTGGTCCTGTGGGCTCCGTCAGGCCATGATCTCCAGCTCTCACTGGAGCAGTTCGCAGCCCAGTGTGAAACGCTGGGATGAGGATCAGCACCTCAAAATTTTAGACCATGGTGCTCAACCAGAAACAGTGAGTCACTACCCACGAGCTGTGGGTAGTGACTGAAAGAACTAGATCGCGAAAACAAGCAGCTGAAATGAGTTTTCTCCACAGGGCAACCAGAAGGAAGAAGTTCTGCCATCCGGGAGGAACTTGGAGTAGGGCCGCTGCTCCTCTGCGTAGAGATGAGTTAGATGAGGTGGCTCGGGCATCTGGTAAGGATGCCTCCTGGACGCCTACAGGGGGAGGTATTCCGGGCATGTCCAACTGGGAGGAGACCACGGGGAAGACCCAGGACACGCTTAAGAGACTATGTCTCCAGGCTGGCCTGGTAGCGCCTTGGAGTCCCCCCAGAAGAGCTGGACCATGTGGCTGGGGAGAGAGAAGTCTGGGCCTCCCTGATCCAGCTGCTACCCCCGTGACCCAACCACGGATAAGCGGCGGAAGATGGATAGATGGATGGATGTTGTTTACCTTGAATTCCATCTCTTCACAGCAATTGCCCACCTGGAGTCGGTTGCTGTTCTGTTACTTTCACTCTCGATATGCATTAAAAGATATCCTACTTGAGAACTAAAAATCACTCAGATTGGAGATGATAAATGAGACCATCATGAGTGTTGTTGATGTGTTGTTTCCATGATAGTATGGCGGACACTAAAGGGTGTGGCCTCTCACCCGGGACTGAGGGCTTGGGGGAATGGTTATGCAGTACATATAGTGGTGTTCCCGAATGTTCAAGAGGTTAATTGTTCTGTTGGTGTGTTGTGAATAAAGTTAGAAACTCCTCCACGAATCCGTCATCATTTCCTCATCAACACACCACATTGGTGGCCCCAACGTGATCATCTCTGACAGCGAGGAAATATGTGATTCCCCCTCAGCCATGTCACCCCATCTCACACAGCCGGCCCTGCCCATTGGGGCCGTCCTGCTGCCGGACAGGTAAGCAGGACTGATGGATGGATGGATGGATGGATGGATGGATGTTTAACTTGACAGGTAATACAATAGCTCTTTTATGAAGGTGAACTCAAACAGTTTACAAGGAAAGGCCTGACGCAGATTTTAATTTGGTGCAAAACACAATGCAAGATTTAAGTGTTACATTTTGCTATAGTGCAATGTAAATGAACACACTAGGCCGACACCAAGGCATGAACCATGATTCATTGGTTGGAGGAAAAATGCACTATAAACCAAAGTAGAGGGAAGTTTTTAATTCTCTGTGAAAGACAGCAAATAACTGGGGGTATTGCTGTTCACAATATTGGATGGGTTTGGGGCCTCTGGTGCCAGCAACATGAGCTGTAAAAACTTTGTTTGATGGTTTCACATACTTTCATCTGAGCTTCTACTTTTCTCAATTTTCTGCCTTTTTTTGACAGTAACTGACAAATATATTGTTAGATTTATTTAATTGTGCTTTCAAGCAATAAAAGTCCTCCACCAATCTAAATTTTCTTGCACATGGGAACAGCAGTCTGTATGAAGAAGCACATATCCAGCTGAAGAAAATAAAAGCACCTTCATTATCCATGGTTAACAAATAAAGGTATGCCTATTTTGTTATCCAACATTCAAATATGGTTGGGTAAAAAATGACCCCACCATAAAGTAGGCCTCACTAGCCAGTTCTTTGCTTCTTGTGTAGCTGGATATTGTATTTAACGTTACGATTTTTAATATATTTTTCCGTTTTAATGTATTATTAACATGTACTAAAAATTATGACCAGGTATACATTAAATACAGGTCCACATTTCTGAGCTCTAATTTAACTGAATGTTAAAGTTCATGATTTACAGTTCTGCACATCTCCCCTAAAATTACAGCCAATGTACTATAGCTCATTGAAATGAAAATGCCTCATTATGCATACACATAATCAAAATATGGTTTAGTGTGAAATGTATGGCTTTTTTAGAGTAATTACATGTCTACCAACTATGCTTACTGTTTAAACACTTTGATTAATCCATTTGGACACACTTTCATTTACTGTTAGCAGAAGACGGATAAAAGGTGCCTGTGTGGTACCAAATACAGATGATGAAGACATTGGCATTTTAATTTTGATTGGCATTTGATTTGAGAAGTCTCTAGAATACTTTGGGTTCAAACAGGTATACCTACTTTACAATTGCCAGGTGGCCACTATACTAGCCATGTCAGTTTCAGGTTCAAACCCCCACAGTTTTCTGATTACATTCTGCCAAAGGCACACTCCATCAAAACCCAACCCTCCATCTCACACAGATTATCTCCCACTGTGCGCTAATTGTGGGGAAGATTGAAACCAGCTTATGTTGACAAACCATTGAACAGACTTTATGAATGAAAACTATGGCTTACAGAAAGACATTCAAACGATGAGCTCTAAAAAACCATAAATTTAAAGGTAAGGCCAGGGAAAATGGAAATGAATGACAGTTTCTGTTTCCTTTGTTTTGTCTTTTCGTAAAAGGCACCAACAAACTGCTTGAAGTGTTTGCAGTGACTGAAGCTGTTGTTTTTCACCAGACTGCTGTTTTCTCTACCTCTATATACTACAATACACATATATGCAATGTTTTGTACCAATCTGATGTTTCTACTGTACTGTATATATCTGAGTTTTTTTTTCTTGTATTTATTTTAAACTTATGCATCTTATATTGCCAAGTAAATGAGTACCAACTAGTGTATGTCTATTCCAGTGTATTTGACTATTCTATTCTATTAACTGTTGTTGTTGCCACTTTTGGGTACTCTACAAACTCAACACTTTTTTGTTTGGCAAAGTGAAAAAGAAAAGTTAATAACCGTCATACTTTTTAAGAAGCCCTCTTACAAATATCCTGTTACTTCACAGTTATGAGTTACCGATAATTGCTAAATTTAAAAAGAGCCACAAGCTAAGCAAACAAAGCAGAACCTGAAGGGAAAAATATATGCTTCTAATATGCGTGTGCGTGTATGTGTGTGTGTGCGCGCGCATATCTGGGCGTGCATGTGTGTGTATGTGTGTGTGTGTGTCTATGTGTGTGAACACTTGGTGAGGGTGAGAAGGGATCCTCTTCGTGCTTCTACTTTATCTACAAAGGTGTTTATTCCTTTGAACAGCAAGTTATTTCCTCTGACTTCTGAGAAATATAGTTAAGATTGTATCCTGAGGCCAAGACCATTTTTATCAATATTCACTGCAAAATTGCATATGAAACACTATAATGCACAAGGCTTTTGCCTAATCTTATATGATTCAAGCTATAAAAGTAAAGGTTCAGTCAAGCACAAATCGGCTGAGGCAGTGGGAGTCTGTTTTATCACCAGATATGTACTGTAATTAATCACTGTCTTTTAAGTTCTTGTCAATCTGATGTTCTTCATGTTGATGCAGTTGCGTATTGCTTTTCACATTGACCAAATCTTGGGTATATATTTCAACATATAATTAGAATTCACCATTATCCATGATCAAAAAATAAATTGGTGAAATTTAATATTCTTAGTCATTTTGAATTAGGAGTTGATGTGATTTCTGAACCTTCTGAGTACTGCTGAATACCATTAGTCCATAGAAATATGTAGGTATTTGGGGATTGCAGACAGGTCACACCACATGAAAGCTTAAGATAAATTCTAATTTGACTGGCTTGGAAAACTGGGAATGGGGTTGTTTTGTATGCTAATGGTGTAACATCCCTTGTGTCTGCACTGTAGCTGGAGAAAGAGGAGGTTACCTCCATGTTTGAGATCAGTTTGTTCTATAAAATGAAAAAAAATGAGTGCAATATATTTAAAAAAAAAAGAAAAGAAAGCATATGTAGATGACCAATTCCTTTTGTCAATGGGTTGATTTAATCAAATCTGTTTCTCAGTCATCAAGAAACAACGGAAAAGATTACTTGATCACAATACTGTTTTCAGCAGTCTGTACCTCAATGATTAAAGAAAAAAATATGAAATATAGATGACCTTTAATCAAGGTGGCACAGTGGCATGGCTAGTGCTTCCACCTCACAGCTAGAAGGACCCTTGTTCAATTCCCTCAGGGGGCCTTTCTGTCAGGCATTTTTATGTTCTCCCTGTGTCCGCATGGGTTTCCACCGGGCACCTTTTCCAACAATGCAAAAGCATACATTTATTTGGAAACTCAAATTGCCTGTGTGTGAATGAGAGAGTGAATGGTTGTTCGTCTCTGCATGTCGCCCTGCAATCGTTCCCAAGGAGTATCCGACCTCATGTCCAATTACAGCTTGGATAGGCTCACATCCCCGTTACCCTGGGTGCAGAATAAGCAGTAGATTGAAATGTATCTGAAACAAGCTGGACTGAACTTTATCTGAAACATCATTTATATATTTTTATATATGAGCAGGAGGGTTTGATGTGGTCACCACATATTCCTGGGAAGCCCATCTTTAATGCAGGTGTCCTTTCGTACAATTTCAAAACGGTGCCTGAGGAGATTTTCCTTTTTAAAAAAACAGAGAGTATATGACTGTAGTGACATGTATTGTCTCCATGGAATAAAGCCAACAGAAGACTGACACTATGTATGTACACACGGCTTAGAAAGCAGATGAAATACTGCTTAAACTGAATAAATTCAAGGTAAGAAGGATGAAGGTTACTTTGGAACATATGACATTTTTACCATTCCCTATACTTACTAAAGTTTTAAGCCTCTAAAGAACATATTTTTTTATAGTGAGTTTTTGGCTTCTATGTTTATGGGAGGAGGGTTTCTGCATTTGTGTTTGAGGGCATATATCACATTTTAGTCTTTGAACAGCAAATTAATTAACTTGTCAGAGTCTAAGACTTTCACTTGTTGTGTAGAGGCCACAATTTTCAAGGTAATTGACTTTCATCTTTGAAGCTAAAGTAGACACCTGCTTTCGGATTATACCTTTTACTGTTGAGAATGTAAAAGGCTGGAAGCTATTGCTAATGTACTCAACATTTATACTATTTTATCGCCAAGGGGTTAGCTTTGTAAATTATGAATAGGTGGGGAGGCAGTTAAGTGTTTATACTTGACTTGAAACTTTAACATAAAATAAAATATATGAATAAATAAAACTTCAAAACGAAGCGAAAGAACATGAAAGTTGAATACCCAACTGCACAGAAGACTTGGATTACACAACTAGACTTGTCCTAAATTGCCTCATTGGCTCATCTGCATGCTGTAGGTTTATCGTCTTCTGAAATGAAGAACCCCCCTCTCTCCAGTCATTTTATAGGTTAGCTCTTCCCTCATCAGTTACGCTGGCATTGGTGACTGCTAGCCCATAGTGGTTTTGCAAACACTTCCTTTCATAATTTAGTCCTTTCTTCATGTTTTGACAGTAAGAGTAATTTGTATCAGTATCCAGGAACATTTTAGCGCACAGTGCCTGTTCGGTGCCAGCCACCTCAGCCTCCCAGCCAGCATACATATCTACAGTCTCAGCGAGAAAGCATGAAATCTCTCCAGCCTTCCTTGTAGCTAAGCATCAGTAACCTTCTTTTCCCTTTTCAACCAACTCACTTCCCTCACAACTATCATAATTTGGGGTGACAAACAGTCACAGTACAGAAAATGCTTACTGATACACGGATATCACCATCATTTGGGCATCAGCCCGAAAGAGTCACAAATGACATTGTCATATTTTAAAGATATTTAACCTGCAAAAGACTAAATACTTCTAGATTTCATTATAAACGGAATACCTATTCTGCTAATATATATAGAAATCACATCTTGAATGCAAACTATAAATAATTACCACTGACAACCCCTCTGTCTTTACAAAACCTAGAGCCAGGGGCACAAGAGATATGTCTGTGTCTTCGCACATCAGTGGTACCAAACTGATTAGATGGCAGCACACCATGTGTGTCTTACACTGACGTCAGTAGCCGGCAATAAAGGAGATTAATAGCTGAGTTAGGACAGCTATTTGGGGCCTTGATCTACAGTATCAGATCTCGAGGGATGGAGCCATCCCACCAAGACTCGCTGTCCATGTTCAGTGGTCAGTAATCTGGTGGAGATGTATTTATTAAATGTCCTGCTCAACCACCTCACTCAATTTAGTAAATCTGGGATGGAACTGAGAGGGAAATGTCACCCCACAAAGACATGGTAAGGTAGCCATTGCTAGAATGAAACTGGAATGTTGGTGTTCAAGCATTTCATGATACACACCATGTCTTTTGGCTTTATATGATATGCAAGTAATGTGTTACAAACTTACACATCATATCTCCTGACAAACTTTATGTATGAAAATTTATACTTTTGTGGAACCCTTATTATAATACCAGGACCAATATGATTCAAGAGCAAACAGGAGGAAATCCACTGGTATCCTCTTGAATCAGAGCAAATCTACTGGGACGTATTAATGTGTTGTAGATATTACACAGATGTCCTTTCAATTAACTGATTAGAGCAGGGGGAAGAATAATGATGTATGCCTGCATTCATTTAAAGGATCCATGTCTCTTCATCACTGGCACAAATGCAAGGCTGCCACTTTTAACTTGCACAGCTCAAGGAGATCAAACAGATACTGATGTGTAAATGAGTACAAGAATCCATCATGTAAATGTAAGAAAGAGAGAGTTGATAATATGAAGACCGTGAAACTGCCATACCAACTGTAGTGTTGCGATTCTTTTACAAACACCGTTTCTTTCTTAGTGAGCGGACCAAATTTAAGTAACATTGTTTAGGACTCAAATCCAATGCAATTTTCATCCCTCCCTTGTACTGGGTTTCAGATCAGTTAAATATTCAGAGAAATTGTATATTATGCAATAAAACATTTTTTATAAGATTGATTTTATTGCCAAATAGTATGCACCACAAGTGGTTATACATAACATGGACTGTAAGACACAACAATAATAAAAACAAAATATTACTGTTACTGTAGAAAAGACTGGAAATCAAGTAGAGAGAGAGTGGGTGTGAGTGAATGAGAGAGACAGAGAGTGGGAGAGAGTTTTTTTTTGTTGAACCCAAAAAGCAAATTAAGTCATCATTCCTTTTCAAACAGTGGTAATAGCTACAATCATAAAAACTGTAGCCTCTGAATCCTACAACATTGTGATATTTTCCCAAACAACTTTTATTATTTTGTTAACATCCCACACACTGGTCTGACTGGTTTGCACTCTCTCAACATATCTAAAAAATAAATTAATTTGAAAAAAAACTTCAACTTTAATAGTACACTGCCTTGTAATGCACATAATATGTCCTCCTCTGCTCACACTTACTACCTGTACTATCTCATTTCCAATTTATTGGATGTGATTTTCCCTTAGAGTACAACCATTGGAGCAAGATGTAACAGATCAATCAGAATCAAAATCAGAATTACTTTATTGATCCCCAATGGTGAAATTGCTTGTGATTGCTGTGGCTGCTTCTCACAAAGTACAGATAAAAAATATATCAATATGTGTCAATATGAAAAGACAACAAAAATAAAACAATATAGAAATAAAAAATAAAAATATATATAATATTTTATTTTAATATATATATAATATTTAAAAGTATATCTGTATAATTCTGGGTCATTGCAGTACGAGTATTTGATACAAATTATCTCGGCGAAGGCAATAATTGCAAGTAATGGGTGCGGTGACAGCCAACAGACTCAGTCTCTGACACTCAGAGCGAGGAGTTGTACAGTTTAGTGGCCACAGGCTGGAATTATTTCCTATGGCATTTTGTGGTGCACCATGGTGCAATCAGAGTGGCGTTGAAACAAACCCTGTACCTAACCAACACGTCATGAGTGAGTTGGACACTGTATCCAAGATGACCTTCACTTTGTGAAGCATTCTCCTATCTGACACCTCCGTCAGAGGGTCCAGCTTCACTCCCACAGCGTCACTGGCTATGCGGATCAACATGTTCAGTCTGTTAGCATCCACTATCCTGAGCCTGCTCCCCCAGCACACCACAGCATAGAAAATAGCACTGGCTACCAGAGTCATAGAATAACAATGAAAAACTCTCATTTTCCACTCATCGCATTTCAAAGGTTATAAAAGTTAAGCCACACGCACCTGCACAAGCACACATATGCATATACGCGCAAAAACAGGTTTATATGTATCTTGAGCAAAAGAGATTGGTTTCTCACACCGTAACAACCACTTCATATTTGCAACATTTTCTGCAAAGATGTAAAACACCGTCAAATTATCATAGTATCATTTCTGCTTTAATAAGAAGCTGTGTGAAAAATGGTCAAAGTCAGATCTTGCCAGGTGCGTCACAGCCAATGCAGATGGAGCCGGCTCAATCATGAGAGACAGGAAGAACCAGAGACAGAGCAGATGTCAAGACTCACACATCCCCTGGCCTGTGATCCCCGTATCTCATGTTAAGCTGACACTTAATACAGGGGATCAAAAAGGCATAAATCTATGATATCTCTGTGCATATATGAATACTGTATACTGTATGTGCAAGAGATTTAATCCATGGAACAACCTTGACTTGTATTGTTCTGTAGAAAGTCAAATGTAAAATGCCTCTGTAGTCGCAGGGATTTGCCAGCTGGTCATTTGTCCCCCTAATTCTGTCTGGTGTTGAGCATTGCCAAGTCACATCACACTATTTCTATCATCAGAAAGTCCTCAAGATGCTACTAGCTGGTGTATATATAGTGTATGGGTGTGTGTGTATACAGACGCATATACTACACACTACACATTCATTACTTCCACACTACACATACATACAGTACACACACACATACACATACACAAACTCACAGACACACACACAAACACACACACATATAGATATCCACATCTATATCCATATATATGTATATATATATATATATATATATATATGTGTGTGTGTGTGTGTGTGTGTGTATGTATGTATGTATATGTATATATATATGTACATATACACATATAAAAACAATTAAGCTGGCTACGTAATGAATTGAGGATACAATTTTAGAAATGTTTTAAAAAGATATGCAACTAAACATGATGTTACAATAGGCTCGAGAACTGTTATACCGCAGTATACGGTATATACTGTGTATATACTACAATCAGACTCTTTGTATGCCCACCTCACTCACACAGATGTCCCCACTTAAATTGATTTCTTAGTATTTCTGTAACAAATTAATCAACACTGTCGAGGAATAGTCATCTAATTATCTGCCTTGGAGAAATAAAAAAATATATATATAAATAGCATATATTGAGAGGGTTGGCTGTGCACGTAGGCAAGCCAAAAAAACCCCTGTGTGGTTGTTTTAAGTCATCGAGCAATTACACTTTTGCCGCTCTGTCAAGCAAAAAAGACATAATTAGCCTTTCTTCCATTTCTTTTTTCCTGGATCATTAAATTCTCTTTCGGTTATAGAAAGCGTAGTTTATTGCTCTCAAGACCCCCACATGTCCCTCAATTCCAAAGTCACTTCAGAATGGTTAGAAGACTGGATTTAGCTACACATTGTTACTCACTTTTTGTTATCAAGAAAATATATATTGTGAGCCCTTTATTTTGAGCTGTACAAGTCTGACTTTAAAATCAAAATAACATCACGGATCAAAATGGTTGCATTCAAAATACAAACCATATTAAAACACTGATCAAAGTCTTGCAGTGAACTCAACATCTCTTGTGCTCTTTTTTAATATCAGTTGGATTAAAAAAATCACTTATGGTTCAATTTTCAATGACTTCCCTATGATAATCAGTGAGAAAAATTATTTGAAATCTGAAGAAACATGTAGAGCTTTGGCTCCTGCCAAAAAGTTTTTTTTTTGTTTGTTTTTTTTATAAAAAAAAAGGAAAAAAATTGAAGGAAGCAGAATACATGAGCCAAAGATTCATTTCCTCTCATGTAGCCCTTAATTAAGTTAAATAAAGGTTTGGAAAAAATCTGCACACCTGTTCGGATGCTTACTTTTTTGGTAAGCATCTAAAGAAGAGCATATTTGGGCCTGAAACGTAATCCTACAATACATTTTCTGTACGATATGTAAAAAAAAATTATCTTTACCTTTGGAGCAATCTTGGTGTGCAGTTCTTTTCCAAACCTTTAGTCTTTTTGATTCAGCACCCATCCCTAACTGGGTTGGGGATATGCCTGTTTTTCTTTTTTCTCAAAGCCTTAATTATGCTGACATGTCATAGAGATTGATTTTAACCTTTCTTTTTCTTTAAAAATCAAACGTTTGGATCAGAAATAATGTTTTGTGGATACATGTAACCATATCCACATCGATTGAAAATAAGCAAGAAGAGGCCCACACCCTGATCTGTCCGCAGTTGATCACAGCGCTAACAGAGACAAACATTTGCTTAGTCTCATATCAGTGTTCAGTAAAGCCACTCTGTGTTTTTTTGACTGTGTGAGAAAAGTATCCAGAGCAAACCACTGTAGGTACAGGGCCAGTTGCTTCCCATTTTCATGAAAATTAGTCTTCAACCAACATTTTGCTTTTCCTGGAAAGCTGAGTTGATCATAAATCAAGGGAAATATACCAGGATACCACAAGTTATCGATGCATGACTGGGACCTTTGAAGGGTGACCTTTAAGAGGTGATACATGGTGACATGCGTTACTGCCTGTCTACTTTAATGATTTGAGTGTACTGGCTGTCCCAGTTTTCCTTCTCTGTCTTTCAGTCAGTGCATCTATGCACAGATACAAAGTACACAGCGAATGGCGTTTTAAAAGAATTAAAAACTGCTAAGTTTGCATCATGATGAACCCAGTTTTCTTTTCTTGCTTCAACCCTACACGAGGATCAAGAAGAGAAGCTGTGTCCAGCTTGATTTGCATTTATATAGTGCACCTCCATTGAGCCTCCCAAAGCCCTATGAGGTGTTTAGTATGTGATGTATGTGTGTGGAGGGTGAAGTGTTTGGTGAGTGTTGGAAGAATATATTGTCTTGTGTTCCACCATGTGTGCTGCTGTGTGTTAAATTAAACAATGGCAAAGTCAGAGCCTATGGTGTGAGTTATATAGAGTTTGGAAGGACACAAGCTTGCAGTGAATCTTTTATATGACCAGAAATATCCCCATTGCTGGTATGTGGATGGAAAAGTGACTCACAGCAACTACAGCTGCATTTACATTAAACTTTGCAAATAGAAAACATAACATAACATATGCTTATCCTGTTGTAGTTGTGTTGCAAAATGAGGCAATTACCCTTGCCGAATATATATTTCGCCTGGAATGTAAAAAGGGTATTCTTGAAGCATTCTAACACCCAAAAGCTGTCGTTTAAAGGATGTCATAATATGCAGATGGAGCTTGATGTTGCAAGCTTTGTACATGAGTAATGTTTACATTGATTCAAACCATATTGATAAAACAAAGGTTGAAGCATTTCAAAAGAATTCAACATTGCTGTACCTAGTGCATCTAATATTAAGTATGATTCACATGTTTCAAAAAATGTTACAAGGAGTTAAAGATGATTAAAAACCCTCGCAAAAAGTGGGAGAGAACTAATAATTAAACACACACCCAAACACACACATGAACACACACAGGAACACATTCGCACAAATAAATATATGTATGAATCCAACAGCCCCACCGCCCCTTTTTTTGTATGAAACTAAATGGATTCTTCAAGCCTCCTCCGTGTTTACGGAGGATTCAGGAATGGCCAAAGGATAGCATCAAATAGCCTGTGCTTGTTTTGTTATTTTCACTTTCGGTATCGTTCCCCTTTCCTGACTTGCGGTGCCCCTCTCCCTCACTAAATTAAAACAAACAACCCTCTCGTCTGTCATTCCTCTTAATTCCCTTAAGACATTGACAGCCGCAGCGCAGAATTTGGCATTTGGATTTTCTGAAAAATAAGGGAGAGGTTACTGCAAATATACTAAACTTCAGTTTAAAACCGTGCAACATACCTCTTGACCTATATCCTTACATTGTTGGAGTCACTCTGGGAGAGAGCCACCACCACCTTCGGCAAGAATAACAAGTATTGTCAAAATTTTCTTGCACAGCCCAATTTTTAATGCACACTCAAAGTCAGCAACCAAAGCACAGGGCTGTCATATGGTGTGAAAGAAATTATAGCGGTTTTCCTTCTGCACTGTACTTTTTACAGATATCCACTAATGATACCTCATCTATAAATTGAATTAATTTTTCTCTCCTCTGATGCTGGATTCACCATAAACTTACATCAATCTGTACTACATCTTTGTGCACAAAATATGATTAGTTAAATCCCATCATGTCAAATCTTTGGCTCATTCAGTTTTATCATTATGCATTACATCACTTAAAAGATGTTAAGATATTCAAACCCCACTAGTCTTACATGACGATTATTTTTGTTGTGTACATAGAAGTGTCTGTTGGGGGGGAGTCTCAATACTTGAGATTGTGATAATTATTTTGACTTTTTGTTTCTTGCAAAGTATCTTATAACCTGGAGGGGAAGGAATTGAACACCTGAATACAGGAGCCTAAAACTCTCTGTGAGGTGTCAAAACTTCATAATCTGTATAAGACAAACTCTGGGGACTGCCTTCTGGGGACTAAAATAACTCAGGAGAGCTTTTTGACCCTTCACATACACTCTCTGTATCTTTGCCAGCTTTAGGCTTTTCTTTATGTCACTGATGAATATGTGAAAAGAGTGTTATACTGGGCTGCGGGTGTTGTATTGAGTTATGCATTTCCTAACCTTGGCTGAGCTTAATGCAAATTTATAAAATCCAAATAGTTCCTCATCAACTTCGTGTATGCTCTTTCAGCTGAGATTTTCGTTTCCTCATCTCTCATCTCATCTTTGAACCCACTCCTTCTCTTTAAGGCAGAGCAAACATTACTGTCTTCAACTGAATTCACTTTTTCTTAGCAAATAGACAGAAATGCTCCTATGCACTGGGGGAGGAGAGGTAATCCTCTTAATATAAGCCAAAACCTGTGCTTCTGAATTGAGATGTTCCTTTAAACTACTTACTGTGATAAATATGTATTTGTTTACAATGATTAAATACAAATAGTCAAGAGATAGAAATTGTATATCAGTACGGCAAATCTATGCAAAAGTCAGAAAACCCAGTCAGTGATTTGAATGAGCTAAGAGGGGCTTAAATGAGACAAATACCTAAAATACTTTGTGCAGCAAACTGATAACACAGGCTTCAAATCCTCTGCAAATGGGTTACTGTTGGCTCATTTGCCATGTATTAAGATACAATTTTAAGGTGTAGATATCATAAAGGCCAAAAGAGTGATTCTGTCAAACTCTAAATCCCTGTTTACCTATTGATGATAATGAAAGAAAAACAAAACAAACAAACATATTAATCTTAGGTAATGCTGCAAAAAACTGAAAACGATTTGAAATTATTTCAAGGGGTTTTGGTATTGCTTAAATTTTCAATTACCATGACAGTATAGCCTTGTATCACCATAAAAAATGACATTGAAATTTGGTCTGGTCTCCTCCTTTGCACCCCACCAGTTGATTCATCAATCAATGAAAGAAGAGACTGCTTGCTGTTCAACATGTTCCACCCCTAACTGTTCTTGCCTATGAATTAATGCTTTAACGGTTCTTTCTTTTCTTTTTTTTTCTTTTCCCCTCCCTGAGCTGCCACCTTATCGTGGTGGTAGGGTTTGTGTGTCCCAGTGATCCTGGGAGCTATGTTTTGGGGGCTTCATGCCCCCAGAAGGGTCACCCAAGGCAAACAGGTCCCAGGTGAGGGGCCAGACAAAGCGTGGCTAAAAAGACTTCCATGACGAAGGACAACTTGGGACCTAGTTTTCCCCAGCCTGGACGCGGGTCACCGGGGCCCCCCCTGGAGCCAGGCCCGGGGATGGGGCTCGATGGTGAGCCGAGCGCCTGGTGGCCGGGCCTGCAGCTATGGGGCTCGGCCGGGAGCAGCTCGAAAGGAAAACATGGGACCCCCTTCCCCTGGGCTCACCACCCACAGGAAGGGCGAAGGGAGTCGAGTGCAGTATGAGTTGGGCGGTGGCCGGAGGGGGGGGCTTAGTGGGGCTGCTAGAGAGCGCTCCCTCTGGGGACTCCCTCGTTCTACTGGGAGACTTCAATGCTCACGTGGGCAACGACAGTGCGACCTGGAAGGGTGTGATTGGGAGGAACGGCCCCCCTGATCTGAATCCAAGTGGTGTTTTTTATTGGACTTCTGTGCTCGTTACGGATTGTCCATAACGAACACCATGTTCAGTCATAAAGGTGTCCATATGTGCACGTGGCACCAACGCACCTTAGGTTACAGTTCTTTGATCAACCTTGTATTCGTATTGTCGGACTTATGGCCGCATGTCCTGGAAACTCGGGTGAAGAGGGGGGCGGAGCTGTCAACTGATCCCAGCCTGGTGGTGAGTTGGCTCCAATGGTGGGGGAAGATGCTGGTCAGACCTGGCAACCCAAGCGAAATGTGAGGGTCTGCTGCGAACGTCTGGCAGAGTCCCCGGTCAGAAGAACCTTCAACACCCACCTCCGGCAGAGCTACAACCACGTCCCGAGGGAGGCGGGGGGCATTGAGTCTGAATAGGCCATGTTCCACGCTTCCATTGTCGAGGCAGCAGCTCAGAGTTGCGGCCGTAAGGCAGTCGGCGCCTGTCGGGGCGGCAACCCTCGAACCCGCTGGTGGACCCCAGAGGTGAGGGATGCTGTCAAGCTGAAGAAGGAGTCCTATCGGGCCTTTTTGGCCTGCGGGACTCCGGAGGCAGCGGACAGGTACCGGCAAGCCAAGCGGCATGCGGCTAAAGCGGTCGCCGAAGCAAAAATTCAGGCATGGGAGGATTTCGGAGAGACCATGGAGAACGACTTCCGATGGGCTTCGAGGAGATTCTGGTCCATCATCTGGCGTCTCGGGGGGGGGAAAGCAGTGCTCCATCAACACTGTGTACAGAGGGAGCGGGGAGCTGCAGACCATAACGCGGGACGTCGTAGCTCGGTCGCAGGAATACTTCTCAGGCCTCTTCAATCCCGTCGAAACACCTTCCAATGAGGAAGCAAAGCCAGGAGACCCTGGGGGGGGGGTCCTCCTATCTCCGGGGCTGAAGTTGCTGAAGTAGTCAAAAAGCTCTTCAGTAGCAGGGTTGGATGAGGTCCGCCCTGGGTTCCTCAAGGCTCTGGATGCTGTACGGCTGTCCTGGTTGATACACCTCTGCAGCATTGCGTGGATGTGGGGGACAGTGCCGCTGGACTGGCAGACCGGGGTGGTGATTCCCCTTTTTAAAAGGGGATCGGAGGATGTGCTCCAATTAGAGGGGGATGACACTCCTCTGCCTCCCTGGCAAAGTCTATTCAGCGGTTCTGGAGAGGAGGGTCGGCCGCGTCGTCAAATCTTGGATTCAGGAGGAGTAGTGTGGTTTTCATTCTGGTTGTGGAACAGTGGACCAGCTCTACACCCTCAGCAGGGTTTTAGAGGGGGCAAGGGAGTTTTCCCAACCAGTCTACATGTATTTTGTGGACTTGGAGAAGGCATTCAACTGTGTCCCACGGGCAGTCCTGTGGGGGGTGCTCCGGGAGTATGGGGTACCGACCCCTGTTATATGGGCTGTTCGGTCCCTGTATGCCCGGAGTCAGAGCTTGGTCTGCATCGCCGGTTGTAAATCGGACTCGTTTCCGGTGGGAGTTGGACTCCGCCAGGGCTGCCCTTTGTCAACGATTCTGTTCAGGTTTTTTATGGACAGAATTTCTAGGCGCAGCCAAGGCGTTGAGGGGATCCGGCTTGGTAGCCACAGGATCAAGTCTCTGCTTTTTGAAGATGATGTGGTCCTGTTGGCTCCATCAGGCCCTGATCTCCAGCTCTCCCTGGAGCAGCAGAGTGTGAAGTGGCCAGGATGAGGATCAGCACCTCCAAATCCGAGACCATGGTGCTGGACCGGAAATGGGAGGAGTGCCCACTCCGGGTCGGGGAAGAGGTCCTGCCTCAAGTGGAGGAGTTCAAGTATCTCAGGGTCTTTTTCACGAGTAAGGGAAGGATGGAGCGGGAGATTGACAGGCAGATTGATGCAGCGTCTGTACCGGTCTGTCGTGGTGAAGAGTGAGCTGAGCCAGAAGGCGAAGCTCTCAATTTACCGCTCGATCTACGTTCCTACCCTCACCTATGGTCACAAGCTGTGGGTAGTGACCGAAAGAACGAGATTGCAAATACAAGCAGCCGAAATGAGTTTTCTCCGCAGGGTGGCCGGACTCTCCCTTAGATAGGGTGAGAAGTTCGGTCATTCGGGAGGAACTCAGAGTATGCCTTTCTATGCTCCTTAGAAAGGAGTCAGATGAGGTGGCTCGGGCATCTGGTCAGGATGCCTCCTGGACGCCTCCCGGGGGAGGTATTCCGAGCATGCCCATCAAGGAGGAGACCACGGGGAAGAGCCAGGACATGCTGGAGAGACTATGTCTCTAGGCTGGCCTGGGAATGCCCAGGAGTCCCCCCAGAAGAGCTGGACCATGTGGCTGGGGAGAGGGAAGTTGTGGCCTCCCTGCTCCGGTTGCTGCCCCCGCGACCCAACCAAGGATAAGTGGTCTAAGATGGATGGACGGTTCTTTCTTTTTTATTGTAAAATTGTCTACTACTGAGGTAATAGCAGATTAAAAAGAATTTTCTACTTTGGTGCAGCAGCAATCTTCTGTTTAGAAAAAAGACTCAGTGGCAGTAAGCCTTCCTGCTCCTCTATCATACAAAATATGCCTCTCAGAAGACACCTTTTTGTTAATTCCACTGACCTTGGAAAACTAGAACTTTGGAAGACTGAGCCATCAAGTGAAATTAAATCTGAAGTTGGACATTTACCTGGCCACCAGGCTATCTATGTCAGTGAATCGCTGTAGTTGCAATGATCACTACTACCTGTACTTCCTACTGTGTGAATTAATAAACAAAGTGATTGAGAATCCCCTAATCTTCCGAGTCCTCACCACTGGTTTTCATTCCGGTATTATTTGACCATTTAGAGATTACGTTTCCCTTGAGGGTCAAATAATCTACTCCAAGTTGAAAGAAAGTCATGAAAAGTATATGGGAACTCCTCTATCTAGTTCTGAAGTCTTTCATTTGTATCCTTTTTTAATACAAAAATTGTACTGTTACTTTTACTGTAGTATATCTTACTACCTGCACAAGTTCAAGAAAATTGTCTTTGGAAGTTCTCAGTATTCCAGTACCATTCTTTTTGTAAAGTCTCATCGTGGCAACTGGACTAACTGCTTGTTTTGTTCTTCGTTTTTTTGAACACACTTCGCCTCTCATCAAAGAGGCTTCTAGAGTTCGAATGGACTGTGGAGAGTATCTGGTATACGAGTGCTCAGGATGGGTTACTTATCTGGATTGATTAGGGTTCGGCATATTACTGATTAGCATATTAATTAGCTAAGCCAGAGACCTGGATGAAATTTTACATGATTAAAGGAGGGTGTTTGCTCAAAGAAAAACTGAACGGCTACATAATACACATGCAGAAAAAAGAAAGCACTTTATACGTTCCAAGGAAAAAAGCTGCAAAGACATTTGAAAGTAATTATTTATATTTGATTATGAAATGCTTGGATGTCTGATGTTGATGGATTATAATCCATGGTTGTTCACTTTATTTTTCTTCTTCTATTCTCTTGTGTGATTCTAAAGATTCTAAAGCACTGCATTTGTATTCACCTTTTGATTCCTCTCAATTGACATAGAAAAAACAAATATTTAAAAATCCCTGAGTACCCCTTGTTGAACAATAATTGGAAGCCAACTCCATAATATTCAAACTGGTCACCCCAATGGCTGGCATCATTCTTCTTCTTTCTTCTTTTCCTTTCAGCTTTCCCTTCAGGGGTCGCCACAGCGTGTCAACCACTTCAACCTAATCCTATTCTCTGTATCCTCTTCTCTCACACCAATCAACATGTCCTTCATGTGAAATTTACCCACGTCCATAAATCTTCTCTTTAGTCTTCCTCTAGACCTCCTGTCTGGCATTTCCAACCCCAGCATCCTTCTACCAATACATTCACTACCCCTTATGTGTACATTAAAATCCAAATCCTTTGCATTCTGGCTTCTCTGGCCTTATCTCCAAAACATCTAATGTTCTGTCCCTTTGATGGACTCATTCCTGATCCTATCCATCCTCGTCACTCCCAAAGAGACCCTCAACATCTTTATCACTGCGACCTCCATCTCTGCATCCTGCTGATATTCTTCTATCGCAAAGTACCCCTGACACTTTTCTTCACCCGCTCAACCTGCTTGAACCCGTTTCTTCACTTCTTCTCCGAACTCTCCATTGTTCTGGACTTTTGATCCCTATTACTTAGGATCCTCCACTTTCTTTATCTTCACTACCTGTAGCTTCACCGTTCCACTTGAGTCCCTTTCATTCATACACATATATTCTGTCTTGCTGCGACTTTCTTTCCTCTCCTTTCCAAAGTATACCTTCACCTCTCTATATTTTCCTCCACTTATTCCTGCTCTAACTACAGATCACAATGTTGTCTGCAAACATCATGGTCCATGGAGTTTCATGTCTAACCTTATCTGTCAGCCTGTCCATCACCACTGCAAACAAGAAGAGGCTCAGAGCTGGTCCCTGATGTAGTCCCATCTCTACCTTGAACTTCTCTGTCGCACCTACAGTACATCTCACCACTGTCTCACATCTTGCATACATGTCCCGCACCAATCTAGCATACTTCTGTGCCACTCCCACTCACATACATAGCCACAGTTCATCTCTCGGCACCCTGTCGTATGCTTTTTCTAGGTTTACAAAGAACCGATTCAGTTCCCCTCTCACCTTCTCTGTACTTCTCTAAGCAAATACTGCATATGTAGTACTCTTTCTCTTTCTTCATACTGCTGCACACAAATTCTGACTTCTACTCTCAGTCTAGTTTCCAGTATTCTTTCCCATGACTTCATTGTATGGCTCATCAACTTCATCCCTATTAAGTTACCATAGTTCTGCACATCTCCCTTATCTAAAAAATGGGCACCATTAGAATTCTTCTCAATTCCTCAGTCATCTTCTCTCTCTCTAAGATCATGTTGAATAACCGGAAACTCTAATGCTGCCTCTCCTAGACACTTCCATAACTCCATGGTAATATCATCAAGACCAACTGCTTTGCCACTCTTCATCTTCTTCAATGCCCTCCCAACTCCACCTTTACTAATCTCTGATACATTGTGGTCCACTCATTCATCAGCTCTTCAAAGTACTTCCCATCAGTATTCTATTATCTGTCAATACTTTACTCTGGAAGCTCTCCCTGACCACCAAGAGTCGTTCTCAATTCCTCCCCGAAAACTATGCTAAACTCCTCCCTTTTCAGCTCCAACCACTCTGTCCTCTGCTCTGCATTTGTCTCCTTAATCTTTCTTGTCACCACATTCATCCAACAAGCCACCATTAAATGCTATCTGGCTACACTCTCACCAATCACTACTTTGCAGTCAGTGATCTCCTGCAGATTGCATTGTCTATACAAGATTTAGTCTACCTGCGTGCTCCTACCTCTGCTCTCATAAGTTACTCTATGTTCCTGCCTTTTCTGGAAAAAAGGATTTACTAATGCCATTTCCATCCTTTCTGCAAAGCCTTCATCTGTCCCTCTGTGTTCCTACCTTGGATACCAAACCCGCCCATCACTTCTTTACCACCTCTATTGCCTGCACCAAAATGTCCATTGAAGTCTGCACCAATTAGTATTCTCATCTCTGGGGATATTCTGCATCACCTCATCTAACTCCAGAAAATCTCATTCTCACATCCCACCTGAGGCATAGCCACTAAAAACATTGAGCGCCACACCTTCAGTTTCCAGTTTCAGACTCATAATTCTGTCTGATACTCTGTTCACCTCCAGAATATTCCTAACAAATTCCTCCTTCAAGATAACTCCTACTACATTTCTCTTTCTGGCAATACTGTGATAGTCCAGCTTAAAACCTGCTCCTGAGTTTCTAGCCTTGCTACCTTTCCACCTGATCTCCTGGACACACAGTAAATCCACCCTCCTTCTCTGCATCATGTCAACCAACTCTCAAACTTTTTCTGTAATCATCCAAATATTCAAAGTCCCTACTCTCAGTCCCAGACTCTTGCCTTTCCTCTTCTTTCACTACTTCTGAACATGCCTTCCAACTCTTCTTCCTCAACCCACAGTCGCCCAGTTTCTTCTGGCACCCTGCAGCTTATCGCACTGATGGCGGTCATTGTTAACCGGGGTTTCGACCAATCTGGTATCAAATTATTTGGTTTGATTCGCATATTTGTTTTTTGCACAAATATTGCACTGGATGCCCTTCCTGACACACCATCTGGATTTATTCAGGCTTTTCCCCCAAGGCTACATTCACTACATAATGTAAATATTTTTTGTAACATAAAGTATATGATGTTCCTCCAAGTTTTCAAATTGCAGTATCGACATTTAGTGACGTTTTTCAGGTGATGTTTTTTCTGAAATCTGTAATGTTCACTCTTCACTGAGGATAAGTGAAATTATTGTTGAGACAGTTTTCAAATCTGTACTGCCTGCATACCTTTTAGTCATTCAGTGCTTTCCTGGGGTGCATGTCATAATTTATTGAAACTTGGCTGGAAGCAATGGGTGATGCCATTAAAAGCAATGCCATCTCACAAGAAGTCCATCTAACAGATAGAATAAAACACTCAGCTCTGTGGGATGAATTGCAGTTGTTGCATATTTCCAATCATACCAACTGTTCCCTTTTAACCTCTCCCATTGTCATCTATCCATCCATCCATCGTCTGCCGCTGATCCTACTTCGGGTCACAGGGGATGCTGGAGCCCCCCAGCTGTCATCGGGCGAGAGGTGAGGTCCACCCTGGACTTGTCACCGGGTCAATCGCAGGGCCACATAGACAGACAACCATTCACTCTCTCATTCGGGGTACTTTTCCCAACTTTCCAATTTACCTGCACGTTTTTGGACTGTGTGAGGAAACCGGAGAACTCGGAGGAAACCCACACAGACAAGGGGAGAAAACATTCAAATTCCACACAGAAACGTCCCCTGTCGGAATCAAACCAGGGTCCTTCATGCTGTGAGGCTGAACGCTGATCACTGTGCCGCCCCGCCTCCCATTGAATTTTCCAGTATTGATTGTCTCACGTTTCACTATCAAGGTCTTAAGAATGCACATTATAGTCTATCTTTGAGTCATGATATGGGGGGAGGAGGGGGGGACACAAAGAAATAATCTATGATTAAAGGAAAAAAGGTGCCCCTTTGTCTAAGACTGACATGGCAGTTCTTACAAATGAGTCAGGTGAATAAATAGGTTTGAAAGTCACAGTAACACAAGATGATGTAGGATATTTGTGGTGAAAGTAACATGATTTGATGCTAGAACAGCCAGCAGTTCCCACATTGCAAACCCGTCATTGTAAAACAGGAGCGATCACCGGACCTCTGCAGCAAGAGGAGCAGTATTTTCTTCAAATTATTTAATTCTGTGAAACAATTTGTCTCTCTTACAACCCATGTTTTCTCTCATCCAAATTAGAGGTTTTGGGTAAATTTGAAAATGAACTCTTTAGATTATACAAATGCTACCACTGAAACATTTTCTCCTAGCGTATGCATGTGTCATAGCGTTGACTTTTCTACAGTGAATATGTATGATCATGAAAGCCTATTTAATGATGATGCATATAAAATGACACAAAAACATAAACCCATGGCACAATTTAAAAAAAAATGAACAAATGCAGCCTGAATAGTAAGAATGAAAACAAATGCTGGCAGTGTCACAATGCTGACAGCAGAGCTACCATAAGTTACAGATTGCTCATTCATACACATAACTAAATAGCATATAGAGCTAATGATATAAAGAGTAATCTAATCTAAAACCAGTAAGAGAGGAAGTTACTAGGTCACCTCTGGTAGCTGCTTTGTCAGCAATTGCTATTGATTTTAAGCAATGAATTAGAGGATTATTTGATTGAGCTGTGGAATTTTGTGAGCTCTGGTCAAGTTTCTAATTTATGGTTGTCATTAGTAATGTTCTTTTCAAGACTGATTTCCCAATAATGGTGCAACTAATTTGTTCATTTTATCTTTATTTTTAGTCTCTTACAAAGAGGCTGTGAAAGAATGCAAAAATTGTTATCGAGGACAGTAGCCTACAATAAGCTATTAGATGGAGAAAAGATGTAATGATTCTTTTCTCATCGTGGTTAGTTGTCTTCAAAGTCTGGTAGTTCTTGATGTAGTGCTGAACTATTATGGCTATGTTTTCAAGACTCATGGAATGACTGGATACTATATAGCAGCTGTTTGTGCATTCATCAGGGAAGCCAAAGTTTGTAAATGACTTGATTTTTATTTTTGAACAAATATAGCAGCTGTTTGTGCATTCATCAGGGAAGCCAAAGTTTGTAAATGACTTGATTTTTATTTTTGAACAAATTTTTGTCGGACAAAAAAACATAAATTCCAACAAATTCATATAGACTAAGAAACCAACACCTCTGACTTTTATACAGTTTGTATGTAGGTCAAAATTCTTTTCAATTTCAATTTGATTACACTGAGACTATAATTAACCTCCACCTTGCTAACATTAAACATAACATTTATATACATGTTTGTTTTTGTTATTCTGTCTCTACCTCTCTGATTGTACATCTTTAGAAAGGTGCAGTGTACCAAAGGTTTGACCTTTATTTTGAATTAATCGTGAATGTAGAGATAACGCACCTGCTTTATAAATAAAGATGTTGATGATGATTTGTAGGGACCTATTTTTATTTCCCTTAAGAGTGTCATTTTGTGGAATTTGATTCCTTGTACCACAGGAGACTTAAAACTAAAATACATGAAACTAGCCCAGTCTGACTAATCTTGCAATGTATTTCCTATGAGGGCCAAGAGGCCTGTAGAGAATAAACAGGTGAAAAAAAAGCAAAAACAAAGAAACAAGTTGAGTAAAATATATTAAACTGGTGGTAATTCTCATCTCACACATGTGACCTCTGCAGGTGTCACACTTTTTCTCTACCACAGGTGATGGCATTTAACTCTTTTCTTTAACCATAGCTGAAATTACTGATAATTGCACTGTTATAAAACCACAAAATCACACAAACAGCATAAAAAATCTGTCTCCCAAGACATTAGATAAAAAGCAGGGGGAATGTTAATGTCAATGTGATGCAAAATACCTCCTCTCCTACATTCTCTGATGGCAACTGAATGTAAGCAGACCAATACATCAGACTTTGATGAAAAATTGAATGTACTGTATTGGCCATGAATTAAAATTACCGGGGTTGAATGTTGTTAGCAGACTTAATCTGCACATAATTAAACTGCCAAAGTAAATAAGTTAACTGAAAGGACGTTTTACATGAACATTGAAAAACAACAATATTGGTATACTTTGCTAAGATTATTTCCCTTTATCCATCCATCCATCATCTGTCGCTTATCCTGCTCTCAGGTTGCGGGGGACACCCTGGACTGCTTGCCAGTCAATTGCAGGGCTACATATACAGACAGACATTAATTTACTCACTCACTCATTCGGAGGGATTTTCCCAATTTTTCGAGTTAACCTACTGCATGTTTTTGGACTGTGGGGAGAAACCGGAGAACCCAGAGGAAACCCACACAGACACAGGGTCCTTTGTGCTGAGAGGCCAAAGCGCTAACCACCGCAACACCGTGCTGCCCTGTTTCTCTTTTTTCTCTTTTTTCTTTTTCCTTTTTTTCTAAAATATATATATATTTCCACTATTCTTTTTTAATTCATAGCCAAACTTCTGAATCTGTATTCTATTTCTATCAATATATATGTAAAATAAACAGACAATTCGCTCTAAGGTAACTTCACTCCTGAGATGTACTGAAGTAGATTTAAATGGTTAGGATTGTGTACTTTAGAATGAATAGACTCTTTTACCCACACTAAACACAGTGGAATTCAGACAATATATGTTGAATTGAAGAAAATTGGTCTTAAACTTTAATTTTGAACATCTGCTAGACTATCAAATCATTCTTATCTACCAGTATCCTCAACTGTAAAAAGTATCATATATTACTGAATAGTCTAGAAATGTTTAAAAAAAAACAAATAAAAAGATTATGATGACTGCGTTGTCAAAAATAGCTAGATAGAGAGGTGCCATAATGGGAAATAGAAGTGGGAGAGTTTGAGTAGGGGATTGCCAGATTGATCTTGAGACTGGAACGATAATTTTTTTGTGTGAGGAAAGAGAAGAGGCAATTCCCTCATTACCACCACTAAGGTGCTCTTGAACATGGTCCGTCACTTTGATTGTTCACTGCTCATTGGCAATCAGGTCACACCATGGTTGAACTTTGTGAATATGATCAGGGGATTTCTGTTAAAAAAGACTGTTTCTCATATAGACAATCGTAACATGCATGGTTGTCAAGACAACACAGGATTTTCAGTATTGTTCAAAGTAAAAAACCTAAATTGTATTTCAAAAGCCGCACTAAGTTATTAATGCTGGCAGTTCAATTGATGGTACAGTGATGCCGTTTTGCAGATGCCCTTTCGTGTGTCATAAAAGCAAAGTGAATCGTTTAAGCCCCTTCCTCTGAGATTAAATGAGGTAGAATGTCATGGAAATATAGAAGATAACCCTTTATTATAAAACCGTAAAATCATATCCCCCTGCTGAAGCCTCAGAGTTTCATTTCCTTAGCCAGTGATACTTTTTGCTGCAGTTTGTTTGTGTAGTGGAAGAATTACACAAAAAAATTAGGGGCCATATTTCATGAACATTCAACAAAGATTTATTTGTACTCATGGCCTCTTTACATATTTCTTGCCATATTCGTGACATGTTTGTCATTAACATAACATTTTGGTTCATATCACTCAAGTGACATAAATAGCCTGCGCATGCACCTCACACTTTATTAGTGTGAGACAAGTGTTGTGCTTCCCAGCTAGTTGAAACGTGTGTTGTACCTGTCAAATGGCCAAAGCTAAGTCTACTTTGAATCTATTCTTCTTGGCCACATTTACCTCTATTTTCCCCAGATATGTTGAATGAAGGAAGGCTGTGCAAGGCAGACCTGCATTTAATGACATAATTATCTTGAGTTTTAGTCAGTTCCAATTGATTAGCATTTTTCTTAACAATATAAATCAAAAAGTTTGCAACTGCAGCAGAGCTAGGTACACATCTCCCTCCTGTTTATTCAAAGCAAATACTACAGTGTCAAAATCTCTAACCACCTTTTGGAAAGGGAAAATCTCGGATGTCCTGGTCAGCCTCCATTTTGGCATAGCAATATATAACACTTCGTCATCTCACTTGATGTCCAAGGTATGTCATTTAAAGTTTTCTAAATTCACACTTAGCTTAGTTACAGCAAGAACCACCTCCGGATATTTGATGGAAGCTGGGTTGGCTTTCTAACATTTACAGTATGCATGGCATACCCAAGGCACTCTTGACCTTCTGATAAATGTGACAGCTGATTCGCAAGCGACCCCAGAGCCTCTGAGTTCCACAGATGGAGCACATCAGTCTCCCTTAGTAACTTTCTGTTCAATCACTTACCTCATAGCACAGGTGAGAGACACCCTTGATGAATAGCCTAAGATTTTCAGGTGCCATGCAGGAAATCATTATTGTACAATCCAGTCATCTTAATCTCAGTAGAGCTGAGAATGCATTGAACCCATCTGTAAACCACAAAACAATATTCGAAGACATCAAGCTTAATGTGCTTATTAGTAAAGAACCTGACCTGTGACTGCCAAACTGCCCTATACAAACATCAGATTAAACTGCGCTTTCGTACATTGTCAGGCTACCGAAACTTTTATTTAGGATAGCTGAACAGGAAATTGGTTGAAGCAGCTGGTCCTGTAAAAGCTTTAAAGTGCATCCACATACTGAATAACACAGTTCACACACGGAGTTTTTCATGACTGAAAATGGAAATAAAAGAGCAGTTTTGCATTCTCCATTAAACTGAATGCTTGATATCTTCAATATGGTCTTTAGGGGCTAATGCACCTATTAATATGGTCCATGGGAATGATGGTGAGGCAGCTTATAAAATAACCAACTCATGCATAGCATCTTCAATGCCCCCCACCACAAAATTCTTTCTTCATGGCTAGCTTTGCCAAGACACACCACAAAGAGAAAAAAATGACAACAAATAACAAAAACTTATTTTCTATACATTTGTAAATACCATGAACTCTATGAGGGAATTATCCTTGATATTTCACGAAGGTTCTGGATTAGTGAAACAGGTAGTAATACCCACTGTGGTCAATATATATTCATTATAAATTTGATTTTCTTGAAAAGTGTAAATTTTTCCACCACAGCCAAAGGTGTTAGTGTGGAGCTGGAAGGACTTTCTGATTAGGTTTCCCTACTAATTTAAAATGCGTGACAACAACGACCAAAAGCCTCCCAATCTAAATCTATGTCAATTAAAGTGACTTATAGTGTTTGACTTAGTCTTCAGATTTCTGAATTTGGTCATTTCAATGGTGTTCCATAGTAACTCCTAAAAATAACCCTAATGTCGAACTATCAGGTTTTATTCACACCACACAAGAAAGCAGAATGAGTGAAGGGTCTCATGGCTGATAGAGCTTGCCTCTATCAGCCATGAGACCCTTCACCCTTCACACTCCCTTCACTCTTATGGCTGATAGAGGCAAGCTCTATCAATTTTTTTTCACATTTCTGAAAGTAGTTGCGTTTATACGATGGTCATTTTTCTGGTCTTCAGTCGTATCTCCTCTTAACATCAGTTAGTAATACACACTACTTTGATTAACACTGGCAAACATCTGGAAAGAGGGTCCTCTGACCTGGATGACTCCACACAAGTTTACAAAGTGGAGTGGCACCAACAGCTGAATGTGCATATTTCCATCTGCTAATGAGTTACTGGGGCTGGACTTCAAATGAGTCACAATATTCACTCTCCATCATTTTATTCTCCACAATTTAACAAGGAGTGAAGGACCATTGAAGCATTACATCATTAGGTGACAAACCAATCTCTTTTTGTCAGGAGGATTCAGTAATAGGAAATTTAGACATTGCTACAATTGTGCCCGTCCCGCAAAAAAAAAGGTAGATCTATTGGTATCTTGTGTAAAGGAACAGGGATTCTCCAAAGCCTTTAACAAGCATAAATCACAAATAACCAAATCGTTCTAACTTTGCCTGTCATTTGTCCCGAATTCTTATCTTACACCTATTGTTAACTCACATGCTTTTAACAGAAAGAAGTCCTCATTCCAATTGAAGTCAAGAGGAGAGTACACTTCTTCACATTTAGAGCCTTCCCTGTGAACATCCCTGAATAGGGGTATTCCATTAATTTCTTGATGGTATGTTTCCTGAGTGGTGATGAATCATGGTCTGCTCCTTACATTTTTAAGCTTACCAAGCACCGTTAGGGCTGCATGATAAATTCCAGATCAGTATTTTCATAAAGGAACCAAAGAGAGGCATTTAAATTCTACCTATTTTCCACAGATTCTAGGCCACAAGCAAGAAGAGAGTTGAGTATCCTCTATCCCTGTACAACTAAAGTGGGAACTGTGAGGAGTCCTTGAATGTCAGGGCAAAGTCTAATGTTCTAGGTACAAAATGAGCACATATTCTCAAAGTGGCCATTTTTTTAAAAGAGGTTCAATCCTTTCCAGATGATTAACACTTTTGTGTAAACATATCGTTCATCCCATACAGTATAGTATAAGTTTGATTCATGAGGCAAAATCCTGCCTTTACTGAGCGTCTAGATCAGCCCAGTCCTTGACGCATATTGTATATTTGACAGACGTCTAACTTATTTAACTGCTATTATGCCCCATTTGCAATCCTTGGACTTTTCTGATGTGTGGTAAGCCACTGACTGTTGTCCATGATATAAATTAGTGCTGTATATTAAGAATATCATTCACATGGACGTATATGTCCATATGTGACTTATACACAATTTTAGACATTGAAATTTAAATCTTAATTCGAGAGATAGACTGCGTTATACAATTTTTCAAGTTATAATATAAAAGATTACCTACACCCCAGTGTAAAAAATATAATTCATGGGTAATCCGAGACTCTTATTTGTCTTTCCCCTTAAGAACAACAAAGTCTGATTCATATACTCTACAGAATACCAGCAGTCAAACATACTAAAACTTATGCAAACTAAATTGCTGATGAAGCGGAAAAAAACAACAACTGACCTTTTACCTTGTCCAGATCTGAGTGAGATTAATTTTATCTTAAAATTAATTTAAATTGCATTTTGCGTCTTTTGATAATTTCCCAGCTTTACCTGGAGATTTTCCAAGGTGACCTCAAAAGACTGGGCACCGTTCCAGGCATACAGTATTTCAAAGAATCTACATGTATTAGCAAATACATTATGACCACCTGCAAGTATAGATGTAGATTCCCCTTCTGCCAACAAAACAGCACTGGCCTATTGGCCATGGACTCCGTTAGACCTCTGAAGGTGTGTTGTGATATCTGGCACCAAGATGATAGCAGAAGATCCTTGAAGTCCCATAAGCTGCAGATCAGATTTGTTTTTCCAGCATATTCCAAAGATGCTTTTTGGACTGAGATCCAGGGAATTTGGGGGCCAACTGAACTAATTGAAATCTTAATTGTTTTGCACCCAAACCATTTCTTGAACTATATCCACAGCATGACAGGGAACATTATCTTGCTGCAAGAGGCCCATGTATCAGGAAATAGTAATGAAGAGATGTACTTGGGCTGCAACAATGATTAGAAGGGTCGTACATTACATTTTAGCATCCACGAGAATGGATGGAACCACTGTTTTCCAGCCCCAACACTATCCAAAGCTACTGCACACTACTGTTGACATCCTTCTTCCCGCAGTCCATCCTGGTGCAATGTATATATCGTATTTTAAAATTTTCAGTTTAAGCCAAAGGTCTATCCAATGCACCTGTTTGCATTTTGTTGGTCACTATGATTCTTTGCCACTTTGGTTGTCAGAGATGAGTACACAAATCATGCTGTTTTTAATGCTGTCATAATGTTGTAATATCATGTATGGACCAATTTGTATGAAAGTATTTAGCTCTAGATACCGGCTTGTATCATACTTAAAAGTTACCATTAAGTGTGTATGGGTTTCTGAATTGTTGGTATTAATTTGAATTTGAAATTAGATGTTGCTGTTTGGTAGAGATACAATGCCATGTGTATTATTTAGCTGTTATTGTACACATTATTATTCTGTTAGTTTAGCACTTAATAAGAAGTAAAATTAAAAAAAAAACTCAGTATCCATCTGTCTGTTCATTTCTTTGCAAGGCAGGCAGGGGCTGCTATAGCAGGCACTCTCTGATCACCCAACTCGTACTCCATCCATTTCATCAGGAGGGAAATAATCAGGTGATGAACAGCTTTGGGCAAATGAAGGCAAAACACTGATACAGTTTGAAAGAAGATAAAAGAGAAACCTGTAGAAGCTGTGATAAAATTAAATTAAAAAAATCAGAAAACCAATAAATAAATGTGGTTGAAAACAATGAATAAAACAATGATAGCTTATTGAATTACAAAATTACCCTCATTCACCTTAATTTTTTGTTATCTTTTTAACTTCTATGATTTGCTTTATCTTATGATTTTTTCTTCAGGAAAATGAGAAAAAAAAAACATTTACTGGGCAGACTTTTAAATGATTCCTTTTTGTATTTAAATGAGTCTTTTCCTGGTTTATTTACTTTTTTGATTTCTGTAGTTTAGTTGACCTTGTGATAAAGATTATGAAGGGGCCAAATGTGATAGATTAGTTGTGCAAAATTGGTCAAGGACACCAGCAGGTAATGCTGCTTAATTGACAAGAGAGTTCACTGAAATGGTGATTGATAAGAGAAGGGAAATAGCAAATGAAATGAGGTCCGTATGTGCCCGGTATATTTATTTGCCTTTGCTTTGCTTTGGAGAAGGGAAATAGCAAATAGTGTGTTGTGAATGACAGTGTGCTTACTCAAATGGTAGACTATTCACACATGGGAAATGGGGAGAGGGAGACAGGAACGGACGGCAAAGGAGAAGAGAGATAGAAGTGGAGATGAATAATTGATGACACAACCTTTTCCAAAAGAGTAATCAAAATTCTGGGAACCGGAGACTAAAACTTCCATCTACACAAGTGAAAACAGCATTTCAAGCATTATAATTTGAGTTTTGATCAATCCTTTATTATAGTTAATTTGATCCCCGACACCTATGTTTGAAAAAAAAAAACAGTTCAGTGTGCAGTACAAATCCTCTAAATGAATAATTCAAACATCTAATGAACAGAAAAAGAGAAATAAAAATAATGGATGCATGAGAAAAGTTTAACAAATTTGGACGAAAACTATATCATCGGGTAAGATGAATGCCAATTCACCTCCCATCGTGAACAAAGCCTGCATGGTCCATTAACATGACAATATGCACCATTTCCCATTAAAATGACAAGTATGTATCAAGTCCATTCATTATGAACCTCAGGACAATAATACATTAAATGAAGCCAGAGACATCGAAATCATTAAACTAGGAATTGCAGGAGACATTCCAGATTACCTGCAAAGTTATCCACAGTCTTTTTCAAATTTGCTGGGCGCTAAAGTAAGAGGACACCCAGCTAATTAATAATAATAAATAATAAAATAATAAAATAGTTTTGTGCATTATTTGCAGAATTGAAAAATGATCTAACCTGGCAATCCTTTATTTTAACAATTAGTAGGCTTCTGTAGATTCAAATGGTATGCCAGCTTCTTATGCCATTCTGTGATGGGATGACTTTTTTTTTTTTTTAATAACAGCACAAAATAAGTGGGTTATTGTTTTATCTTATGGGTATTCAAACCTCCCTTCACCTAAATTCCACAGGTTTGTACATTTTATTTGGTAATTATTTAAGCCCAAATTGCTCATGTACTGGTGTCGTCAAGAGTACACACAGCAGATCCTTAATTATAGTATGTTTCAGAAGCCCAAGCTTCAACCACTTCAACATCTTCTACCTCTGGTAATATCAACACTGACAACAAGTTGCATCTCAAAGATGACTGGTTTCAGCACTACTGATCAGATTGAGAAGAGTCCTGTTTGGATCCATGGCTGAGATTCTGGAATAACCCTCCAGTCAATCAATTATAGGCCAGCCATGCCAGCAGCAGAACACCTGTGTATCTATCTGCATTAAAGGACTGTTAAGAGAACCTCACTTCAAGGGCCAAGAGTTTTAGTTAGCACACGTATGCACTGGATGTGATACTGGTTGCAGAACACTAATAATCCACAATTCTTAAATTCTTTTGCATGCTTGCTTCTGTCACAACATGTAAAGAGATATCCATAGAATGTTGAAATTTAAAAAACATCACACAAAAGATAATGTTGATTGCTTTCATATTATACATATGATTGTCTTTAATGTAAAAATACCAACATCGGACACTATAAAAAGTCACTGCTATTGGACACTAACTCGCTGCTGGTGTGGAGCTGCAGGGTCTGCCCCTGGATTACTACAAAGTGGAAACAATATGAATAGTTTACAGCAAGGTGAAACAAACTAACCAAAGGAATGTAGTAGCATACTTAACAGTTATCAAAATTACATTCATAATCTGGCCTATAATGAGTCACAGTATACATAGTACTTGAGAGAATATAATTCCCTGTTTATTTTGTTCCCTAATGTTTAATTTTGGGATGTTTTTTGTTTGTTTTTTCTTCTTTTTATTGCATGTTTATATTGGCACATACAGATGAATTATTTGGACAAAAACTATGTCTGACAGATCTATTTGAGAAGTGCTTAAGTACTCGGGTCTTCTTTTTATATATGATGCTATAACAGCCACGAGAAATAGCTTACAAAGCCTTATAGTCTGTAGATTCCCACTGGGGATGTGATTTATTTTCATGAGTAAAAACTGTTCTATCTCCTGTGATATTTTTTCAGCAAATCCCACCCTGGAGAAACCCATAGTATGTCAGTGATGTAAGCAAAATATAACTGGTGATTACAATAAGGCAGGAGGTCAATTAGTTTAATTATACCTTTTTTCTGATTATGTATTTCAGCATTATGTTGCAACATTTTCAACAATAATGTACTTTCCTGCCTTTGTTATCACATTTTTTTCTCTTGGGAGAATTGAAGGATATAAATCAGACATAGGGAAAGATCAAGAAAAACTTAAGCAGGACCATTGTGTTTGAAAACCTACACCAATTGCAGTTCTGTTTAAGGAAAGAGCAGAAAACCTCCTTCATGCCAAGTAAGATATCAAAAAATAGATTTCAAACAACTTGAAGTCCAAGGCAACAACATGCAAAAATATATGTTATTAAAAAAAAAAACTAAAAATTGAAAATTAAAAATAAAGGTAAAAATGAAAAGACAAAGAACTGCATCAGGTTGATGAGCCAATAAATAATATGTATCAGGATTGTAAATGCATGCAGTAGATAGTTCTATAAATTAATCACCATCTTAACATTGCCACTTCTTCCACGTTTTTCTTGCTTTGTGCCTGTAGATGCACAAATCTAGTATTGTGTATTAGATACACTATAAAAACTTAGAGTATCCTGCCAAAATTGTGTGACACAGCAAAAGGGCACAAGTTCACAAGTTGGGCCTGCAGCACAGCAAGGGAGGTTAATGTGCTGATATTGGCTGCCTTTAGATTAATAAGCTCACAACAGTTATTTCACATTTGCTGGTCCTAGTGGTCTCTCTTGACTTCAAAAAACATTCCCCTTCCTGTAACACCACCAGAAACAGAAAGTCCATATGCTGACCAATATTCTCCGGGGAACGTGATTAAAAAGTATGAATTTAATTAAGACATCACTCGAAAGAAATAGATTTTCTTGGTATAAACACATTTAAGCAATGATTTATTGTAAACCTATACCTTCAATTCTTCATGCCCATGAGACTACGCTGCCCACTCAAGGTTACAGTGGACAATGAGAAGTAATTAAGATAAAGTTAATAGAATGAAGTTATAGTTCAATAAGCCAGGGTATAATTGAAATGGCTGGGCCTAACATAATCTACAGGAGCGAAATTTAAAAAAGATAGAGAATTTGATGAAAAGTGGTGGAAGAGGGGTGAGAGGGTCATTTACCAGGAATTATTTGATGCACTTTGATTTTTTAGTTCATTTTTGTCGTATTTCTATTGGTTGGTTGGCTTTTCACTTTTAAGTAATATTTTATGAAACTTTTGTTGATAACTGACCAGTCATTAAAGTGATGCAGAATCAAAATAAGGTTGTCTAATGATGTCGCTTGGGGTGAGGCTCTGCGTACTCTGGCCGAGGCTGACAGCTCGTGGTCTTTAGCCGAGCTTAAGATGCAAGGAACAGTTCAGAAGAGGGCCGGAAAGGTTTGAGGTTTGTGACGGTTGTTGTTTCTACTCAAGCCAAGTCAACCTCTAAATCCCATGACTTGAAATAATCATTTTGAAAAATCTAAACTGCATGTGTGATACCTGTTTTAAGGGGCACTGAGGCTTTAATTTACAGTTGAAGTCTTTTATTCATGTCCACTTGGTCTACAGTCTGTTAGATCATCCTGATACACATGTAGGCAGGTTTTGGACCCAAATAGAGCAATCAGTAATGAACTGAATTTCAAGGAACAAAAAATGTATATCCCGCTGTGAAACAAAAGCAACCATGTAAAACGGCTCAATATCGACAGCATGTGTAAAACTGGTTGCTGTACCATAACTGAATTTAAATACAAGATGCTCAAACAACAAAGGTATACAGACACATGAAAGAGCACAGAGGATCTGACAAGATGTGGCAGAAATATAAGCTGAACTAATTACACAACATGAAGCAGGTGTATGACATGAGGGCAGGCACAGACTTGATGATGTGGAATTATAAATAAACGGTAGTGCTGACTGATTAATGCAGGGAACAAAATTACGGAAGAGAAGTCATTCTTACCAGAGGGAGAGCAAACAAAGACAGACAACCAGACAGGGGATGACACTTCACTATGTAACACAGGAGGTAGATATTAAAATCAGTCACCGAGGGAATGACAACGGCAGACCAAGGAAGACACAACGGGTGTCACAACAGACAACAAATAAGCAAACTACGTACAACAGGGAATTATCAAAAAGAAAAGATTCATAAAACAGCAGACTGTAGCATAAAACCTGAATTGATTAAATAAATGGAACCCCTTTGCTTTTATCAGACATTGTAAACTATTGGCTGCTCCATTATCAAGTTTATTGTAACACTGCTTTTGAGCTAGAAAAAGAAGAGTAAGCATACTTTAAGAATTGCTATGTACCGAACCATTCTCTCCACATTTTTAGCTTGTTTACTAAAATTTTAATGATAAAAAGGATGTTGATAATAACAATAAAGTTATGGAACGAAGGTGCCTGGTTCTATTCTGACTGGGGTGTCTTGAAATGTTGTTTGCTTATTGTCCTGTGTCTGCATGGGTCTTTTTCTGGATTCTTCTGATTTCTCCTATAATCTGAATCTCAGGCATGTGAATGAGAGAGTGAATGTTATTAAAAATGTCTGGATTTGTTTTTGAAGGTGAGGTTCATATTTTAAATTTGCATATAAGCTATGGGGAAAGCTAATTGAACTATGTTGAAGCATCTAGATACTCCCTTAGTTTTGCTGATTTAATGCTTAATATACCTAGATGAGGCACTTATCCTAGAAAGGCGCAAATAAACTGGTTGAACCGAAGTTGTTGAGATTTGTTTCTGGTCTTTTCTACCTTTTGTTTTCCTTTCTCGCCCACAATAATAACTCAAGGAATTATTGACCTCCCCTCTTGATCTTTCCCAGAAATATAATTCACAGAAACAATAAAAGCAGGTGAGGGGAATTTTAAAGAAGCTACAGCTTTGAGAATTCTCACATAATAAAGATAGGCGTCAACAAGCAGATGTTTGGGTTCAGTTTATGATCTTACGCTATTCTGGTAGAGTCTGGTTACTCTTATTTATCTTTTTAATTTTTTGGCTGTGGCCCAAGATAAGCTTGGTATTTCAATAAAATTCTTTCGCAAGAAAAATAGACAAAAGCAGGGTATGAGTTAAAGGCTGAATATAAATATACACATATATATAACAACATAAGCAAAGGTAAGAACACAATATTAAGACATATTGAACTTTAAAGATTGTGTCTTACCACAAGAAAATATCATTAGATGTGTTACAGTTTTATCAGTTTGCTGTATTATCCTTTTGTGTTCAATCACAGTCATTAACACATTGCACTACAATAAATTAATGCAAATGTGGAATAAATAATTACAAATAATTACGTGTTCGTGTGTTCTCAGCAGTAGTTCTGTCGATCAGTACTATTGAGATGAGCGCCACGATTCGTGTTATAGACTTTGATGCAGCCAAGTCACTAGTCCAACCTGATGTTCATTTTGAAACTGGCAAAACTGTTTTTATTGTCACTGACTAAAGGTTTATATCATTTATACATTTTTGAAATGTAAATTGACAGGTATTGAAAAACTCTGTTAATACTTTAAATTCATTTAGCATTTTCTTGCCTCATACAGCAAGAAGAGGGACACCCCATCCTCCTGGTTAAATGCTGCCCTCTGCTGAATTTGAATATAAACAATGAAGTACTATATTGAGAAATGTATACTATTAGGTATAACCTCTCTCTGAATTTGCAACTAACAGCATACCTTTTTACACAGTATATGTGTGACAAAATATGAAGCAAAAATATTTTGGAACATCACATGTCCCTGGTGCCTGTTGTGCTTCCACTTGGACCATTTTTTCAAAAACATGTTTTGAGACCGAGAGCCAAATACAAATATATATAATTTACTGCTTTCAAACTGAACAGTGTGTTTATTTTACATTCAACTAATGCATTTTCAAGCAGTGAGCTGACCTATCAGTATTCCAAAAACACTGTGTAGGTTTGGCACAGGGGAGCTTCATCAACAGTTCATTAGGGTAAATGCATCCCATATTAACTGACCAGTGAGCAGTGCTGCATACTGTTCTAGGGGTACTATTTTGGCTGAACTTAAAATAATGTTAGATACATTCAGAGTGCACCATGCTGCCTCCCCTTGTTCCTGCCACTTTTGCAGTTTGGAAAGGAGAGAATAGAAAAAATGCATGCCATACAAGAAGAAAGGAAGGAAATGGAGGAAGGTTACATGCTTCATTACCCAAAATACAATTTAGGACCCCTGACACTTTCCTTACAGGTGAATTAGTGGTAGATGACAAGAGAGGAAGAATGTGAAGGAGACTCATTACTTTTTAATTTAATCCACTTGAAATAAAGTTACCTGCTCCGGTGCAACTTCAGCATTTAGGCTCACAGTTGTTTAGTTACAGTGTGTAAATATTTGGAGACAGAAATCTGTCTTTTCAGTATTTCATCTTTTGCAGATTGACTTCAGCATGTAGAATTTGGCATGTGCAAAAAGCCAGAGCAAAGATCTCTCAATCGTATTTTCCGGGCAGCTAATTATTCAGACCCACTAACATACCTCAGTTTACTTCTACACTTATCTCCATCATAAAAGAGGACATGAGGGAACTTTCAATCTTCAACTCTAAAACCTACCCATTGACTCCATGAAGGCATTAGTTCTGACAAGCCTTTCCATAAGAGGTAATTCAAAATTTGACTTATCATGTCATGAGTATCATCATGTTAAAAGAAAGGAACATTAATACAAACCTTTAAGTGTCATAAAAGTCTAGTTTTCTGATATGGCGAATGGAACATGCTCATAGAAGATCAGCAGCTCATACTCAGGTGCACCTTCGATTCTCCTGTTTCGATGATATTCCATTCTAGAAAATATGAGAGCAACAGCCTTGGTCATTTTATTATTTTTAGTGAATACAACGCCATAAAGTGTCCCTTGCTGTTGTTGCTGTCACACAATGTTTGTAGCAGCAGAAATGGATTCACACGACAAATATGTTTCAAGCAATGTGTTTACCAAGGGAAAGGAAAAGGTCAGGTTACCTAAACAACTATACATTTGATGCTTTTGCTATCATGACAGAAGAATCTGCAAGCGTTCCCCCGTCAAGTGTCCCAGTGATCCTATGAGCTAAGTTGCCAGGGGCTCAATGCCCCTGGTAGAGTTACCTAAGTCAAACAGGTCCCAGGTTAGGGACCAGACAAAGCATGGCTCAGAAGACCCCGATGATGAAAACAATTAATGGATCTGGTTTTCCATTGCTTGGACACAGGTCACTGGGGCCCCTCCTTAGATCCAGGCCATGGGACGTGGATCAATGGCAAGCACCTGGTGGATCCATGGGTCTCGGCCGGTATCAGCCCAAAAGCTAACGTGGGTCTCCCATCCCTTGGGCTCACTACCCATAGGAGGGGCCAAGGGGGTTGGCTGCGATGTGAGCGGGGTGGTGGCCGAGAGGCACCTTTGCAGCCTAATCCGTGACTGCAGAAGCTGGCTCTAGAAACACGGAATGTTACCTCTCTGGTGGGCAAAGAACCTCAGGTGGTGTGCGAGGCTGAGAGGCGCAAGGCAGGTGTGGGCATAATGATTTCCCCCCAACTTGTTGCAAGTATGTCGGGGCTCAACTAGGTTAATGAAAGGGTAGCCTCCCCCCACCTTCACGTTGGGGGACGGGTTCTGACCATTGTGTGTGTCTATGCACCCAACAGCAGTTCAGCTTACCCAGAGGGGCTACTAGAGAGCACTCCTGCCGACTCCTGTTTGGGACTTCCTCATTCTGCTGGGGAAATTCAACACTGATGTGGGCAGCGACAGTGGGACCTTGAAAGGCATGGTTGTGAGGGACGGTCCCCCCGATCTGTACCCGAGTGGTGTTTTGTTGCTAGACTTCTGTGCTTGTCATTGACTGTACATAACAAACACCATGTTCAGGCATCAAGGTGTGCATGTGCGCACATGCAATGAGAGAATGCTGTCAAGCTAAAGTAGAAGTCCTACTGAGCCTTTCTGGCCTGTGGGGCTCCACAAGCAGCTGAAAGGTACAGGCAGGTACAACACTGTGTACAGTGATATCCTCTTGAGATGCTGTGGATCAGGAGAAGGCCTCCTCAATCTTGTATTCACGCCTTGAGGTGCAGTGAGGTAGCAGAGTCGGGGGACTTTGGGATGGACTCTTCTATTTCTGGGGCTAAATTTGCCAAGGTAGTCCAAAAGCTACTCAGTGGCATGGCCCTGGGGTGAATGAGATCCACCCCGAGTTCCTTAAGGCTCTGGATGTTTTAGGGCTGTCCTGGCTGACACACCTCTGCTTCTAGATTGACAAACTGGGATTGCAATCTCCCTCTTTAAAACGGGGGATCGGAGGAGGTGCTCCAACTGAAGGGGATCACACTCTTCAGCCTCCCTAGAAAAGTATACTTTGGGATGCTGGAGAGGAGGCTCCCCTGGGTTGTTGAACCCCAGATCAAAGAGGAGCAATGTGGTTTTTGTCGTGGTTGTGGAACAGTGGACTTAATCCGACCTTCACCTATGGTAACAAGCTGTGGGTCGTGACTGAAATAATCCAAGAATCCAAGCATTCGAAATTAGTTTTCTCTGCAGGGTGTCCGGAGTCTTCCTTAGAGATACTGTGTGGCATTCAGCTACCTAGGAGGGGCTCCACGTAGAGTCCATGCTCCGCTATGTGGAGAGGAGCCAGATGTGGAAGCTCAGGCATTTGATCAGGATGCCTCCTGGACACCTCCCTGGTGAGGTGTTCCAGGTATGTCAAACCGGTTGGAGGCCCCGGAGAATACCCAGGACACACTACAGGGAATATGTCTCCAGGCGAGCCTTGGAACGCCTCAGGGTCCCCCTGGAAGAGCTGGACCAAGTTGCTGGGGAGACGGAAGTCTGGGCCTCTCTGCTTTTGCTGCTGCCCCTGCTATCCTATCCAGGATAAGAGGCAGAAGACAGATGGATCTGCAAGTGCAGGGAATTTGATTGCAAAATTGATGAGTGCATAGACTGGGTTAGCCCTGAACACTATTGGAACTTGGACTTAGCTTGGGGACGGGGAGGTAGCTGGTTCAAAACATACGTGGGCCACTGTATACTATATATAGAGGTGTGGGTTCATCTCCTGAGCAATACCAATGTGCCCTTGAGCAGGGCATTGAACTGCTAAATTGCTCGTTGGTAGCTATAAGGGGCAGACTTCTCACTTTGTCACCTCTCCATTGATGCATGTATATTAAATCTGTTTGAGAATGTGCAAGTGTGGGTGTGTTTAAGACCTGCATGTAATAATAACAAAAGAGTCCTATCTTATGATTTCCCTGCAAGGGATAAATACAGTCTGTAACTTACCATAATTATTTCAGTCTCTACTTCTTACAAAGAATCTGCAACAATAGTAGGTTACCGCTGCCAATGCCAGTTGGATAAAAGTATGTGCTTGTAACATCTGGTATTCTTCATTGGATTAGGTATATAGGCCTCTTGAAAGCCGCCAATGTGCACAGATGTCCTCAAATAACCAGATGTTTGATTGATAGTGCCAGCTACAAAAATAGATAGGCCGAAAGCTGTCTCTCTTAGGCAGACCAACAGACAGAGAGAAAGACAGTAAATAAATGAATAAATAAATAACTCTGCGACATGTACCACCCCGTCCAGCTGCCACTCGTCCTTGGTTGGGATTCAGGCCAATAAAATTGTAAGTCAAAGAACACCTGGAATGAGAGCCTGATACCTCCCTGAACCATAATGTTAGACAACAAGATTTCACATGATCAGGTTTTGACAGAATGACGTATGATGTCTCCTGAGAGAGGAGAAGGCTCCTGTTGATGCCTGACAGAGTGGGAATTCATAGGCAGGCTCTCTCTTTCACTTGCTTTATGGAGCATTTCTCACAGCCCCTGTCTATGTAAAAATACCACTGGGTTTCTCACACCATGAAACTTTATGAGGAAGGACATGATAACTAACTGCTTCTGCAACCTTGAACATCATAGTGACATCCAGCTCATTCAGATGTTCCAGCACGACCTTTGGCAAGCTTTCTTTGAACTTCTCCGAAAAACAATTCGGAGCGCCCTCCATCTAACCCCTGTCAGCATGAATTACAAAAGTCCTTCTTTAAAAGTGAAAGTTTGAAATGTATACCAAGGAAACAAATAAATAAAAAGGTATTTTATTTGCTGGATTACCCTATAATTGATCCATCTTTTACAATTAGTCCAATTTGTCACAGTCATATTCTCCCTGATTCTATGAACTGAGATTAGTATCAGTCTAAGTGTTGATAATTTAACAGGAATGACAAGAAACTGTTGGCCTTGGGTTATGCAGGACAGCTAAGCATTTTGGCATGGTGAGTGCTCGCCTGGTTGAAATACAAATTTTGCCACTGCAATTCATCTTTTTAATATATACACTTATTTTGACCTTGGTGTGGATATATACATAAGTCAGAGAGGCTACTGAAAGTTAAGAAGAAAAATACAACCATCCCTCTGCTCTATCTATTCATAAATTTCTAACAGTGCCTGTAGAGGGACATCAATTATTTACCGTTCTGGACAAGCCAATGATATAGTGGAAAAGAAAGGATGGAAGGAAAGAAAAGAGAGTGCAAAATACCTTAACAGAGGAGTTTATTTAGCCTGAAAATACTATAGCGATTCATGCTTTTACATTGGACATATTTCTTATTTAATCCTCATTAGTGCCTTTTCATTTCCTCAGGAGTCACTAGATATAATAACCTAGCTTTTTGCAGGTTGCTGATTTTTCCCCATACTCAGGCACTGAGGTTATTTTTTCCAAAGTCTTAATTATTTTTTCCCCCCTGTCAATTTTTTTTTAAGTCTTGAGGATGTTAATTGGATTGTATTCACAAGCTTCAGATTTATTTATTTATTTTTTTTTATATTCCACTTCATTCTCCATATCTTACTTTCCACAACCATTCATCAAGTGGGAGAGCCAGTCTGCCAAATACTCTGAATTAACATCGACAATTAAGGGTTTACTGTTGTTAATTTAGCACATGATTTAATTTAGAGTTAATTGTTTTGAGAAACAAGAGAATGAAAAACATTGTACCTGTCATGTTTGAAGTGGATTTTTTACACTTTTGTGAATGAAGCTGGCTAATGTAGAATAACTCAACTGTGGACCAGTATAACCTGAATATCAAGAGATTATGAACAAATTCAAGGCTTTAACTTGGATTATCTGCAGAAGAGTCATTTGTCTACTCATTAAGAGTTCAGACTCTCTTATCCTTGTCTGGCAGACTATCATGCTGACATTCAAAATTGGTGTCAGCCTGAACCTGGCAATGCTTGAATATGATTATTGCAAAGCATATTAAAGCAATGCCTACCTTGTGAGCTCTACCTCGTTGCTTTTGATTAAGGTCCTTAGGTTAAGAAAATGTCATTTGTACTCCTCAAGATGGCTTATGGGGCGCGATTTCAACAATTAATTTTCACTATGTGTTTGACAGTGACAAAGTACTTCCCGACCACACTAATAACTCCACACTCATTTGAAATGGAAATATGTTCCCCCCTCATTCTGAGAAAAATTACTCCTTACTGGCAAATAAAGGGTATGTTTTTTAATCTTCCCAAAAGAGCGATGTCTTTAGAAAAAAAAATCATGTGACACAACTTGGAGTTAAGTAGCAAACCATGTTTTTTTCAGTGGCTCACAAGGCCATGCTGGAAGAAGAGATTGAGCAAAGACGATTAAGTTAATACGATATCACTTTCGGAAATCATGGATAATTCACCTAGAGGAAGGTTGCCTGTCACCTAAGCAGTTGAGTGATGTTTCCTATCCTCCCCCTTGGACATCATTAGTTTAATGTGGAACTGTTGAACCGTAAAATTGGCTCAAAACATTGATATAAAAGGGTGTAAACAAAAAAAAAGAGTATACATTTATCTTACAGTCTAAAAATGGGATTTGAAAATGCCTTGTTTTTTCATGTTACTTTTTATGCCAATTTCTTCAATTGCTCTCTGTGTGCATTTTTACCTTATTATCATCCTACAATTTTTACTGTGAGCTTGCTTGTACCGCACATATGTGATGACAAGGAGGTTACATTTTTATTGTTAAATTTAGATATGTGAGCTGCAAGGGAAGCTGGGTGAGGTTTCAACATTCTTCCTACATTGGCCCTGGCTTTTAGTTCTTCCTGCAGTCACAAGTTAAACTACCTGACACAATCTGCCTCTAATCATTTTGGCATTTCAGGCAGAAATGTTTTGTAGATCAAAATTCCTGCTGAGTTATATCAAATAAACCCAGCTAATGATAAAAATCTCTAAAAACATTCCCTTTTCACTTTTATAAAGACCTTTATGCCTGAACATGGTGTATGTGATGGACAATCTGTAACGAGCAAAGAAGTGCAATAACAAAACACCTCTCGGGTTCAGACCGGGGGGGCGTTCCTCCCAACCACGCCCTTCCAAGTCACACTGTCGTTGCCCAAGTAACTGTTGAAGTATCCCAGTAGTACGAGGGAGTCCCCAGAAGGAGTGCTCTCTAGCAGCCTCTCTATGGACCCAAAGAAGGGTGGGTATGCCAAACTGCTTTTGTGTGCATCGCCTCAAAAGACAGTCAGAACCCGTCCCCCCACCTGAAGAGGGAGGGAGACTACCCTCTTGTCCATCGGGTTGAACCTCAACATGCAGGCACTGAGTTGGAGGGCAAGCAATATGCCCACCCCTGCCTGGCGCCTCTCACCAGGGAGTAGAAAAGAGTCCAGCCCCTCTCAAGAGGCCTGGTTCCAGACCCCACACTGTGCCTCAAGATGAGTCCAACTACATCGAGTCAGCCTCGCGCACCAGCTCGGGCTCCTTCCCTGACAGAGAGGTGACATTCCATGTCTCTGCAGCCGAGGGTGGGACCAGCAAGGTCCCCCGCTCCAGCCACCACCTGGCTCACATTTCCTTCTTGTGGGTGGTGAGCCCAGGAGAAGGGGGACCCATGTCGTCCCTTCGGACTGTGCTCGGCCGAGCCCCATGGGTGCAGGCCCGGCCACCAGGTGCTCACCATCAAGCCCCACCCCCGGACCTGGCTCCACGGGGGGGCCCGGTGACCAGTGTCTGAGCAGGGAGAAACTGGTTCCATGTTTTTTTCTTCTTCTGAGCCGCAATTGTGCCTCACCCCTCACCTGGGACCTGTTTGCCTTGGGTTACCCATTCAGGGGCATGACGCCCCCAACAACATAGCTCCCAGGATCATTGGGACACGCAAAGTACAGAGTTGTGGCCATAAGCCGGTCGGCGCCTGTCAAGGTGGCAACCCTCGAATCCGCTGGTGGACCCCAGCGTTTATGGATGCTGTCAGACTGAAGAAGGAGTCCTACGCCTTCCAATGAGGAAGCAGAGCCCGGGGACCCTGGGGGTGGGGGGTTGTCAGGGGGGTCAGCCTATCTCTGGGGCTGAAGCTCTTCAGCGGTAGGGCCCTAGGGATGGATGAAGTCCAGGTTCCTCAAGGCTCAGGATGCTGTAGGGCTGTCCTGGTTGACACGCCTCTGCAGCATTGCGTGGATGTCGGGGACAGTGCTCCTGGACTGGCAGACCAGGGTGGTGATCCCACTTTTTAAAAAGGGGGATCGGAGGGTGCATTGCAACTATCGGGGGATCACACTCCCCAGCTTCCCTATTCAGCGGTGCTGGAGAGGAGGGTCCACCGGGTCGGTGAATCTCAAATTCAGGAGGAGCTGTATGGTTTTTGTCCTGGTTGTGGAATAGTGGACCAGCTCGATACCCTCAGCTGGGTTCTCGAGGGGGCACGGGAGTTTGCCCAACCAGCCTGCATGTGTTTTTTGGATTTGGAAAGGGTATTCCACAGTGTCACATGGGTAGTCCTGTGGGGGGTGCTCTGGGAATATGGGGTACTGACCCCCATTGTACGGGCTACTCGGTCCCTGTATGCCCGTTGTCGGAGTGTGGTCCACATTGCCGGTTATAAGTCGGACCTGTTTCCGGTGAGAGTTGGACCCTGCCAGGGCAGCCCTTTGTCACCGATTCTGTTCAAAACTTTTATGGACAGAAGTTGGAGGCACAGCCAGGGCATCGAGAGGAATCTGGTTTGGTGGCCACAGGATCAAGTTTCTACTTTCTGCAGTTGATGTGGTCCTGTTGGCTTTGTCAGGCCATGATCTCCAGCTCTTACTGGAGCGGTTCGCAGCGGAGGGCAAAGCGGCCGGGATGAGGATCAGCACCTCCAAATCTGAGACCATGATGCTCGACTAGAATTATGTGGAATGCCCACTCCGAGGTCCTGCCCCAAGTGGAAGAGTTCAAGTATCTCGGGGTCTTGTTCACGAGTGAGGGAAGGATGGTGCGGGAGATCGAAAGGCGGGTTTGTGCAGCGTCTGCAGTGATATGGACTCGTTACAGGTCTGTCCTGGTGAAGAGGGAGCTGAGCCTTCCGGCCTTCCGGCTCAGCTCTCAATTTACCGGTCGATTTACATTCCTACCCTCACCTATGGTCATGAGCTCTGAGTAGTTACCGAAAGAATGAGATCGCGGATACAAGCAGCCGAAATGAGTTTTCTCCGCAGGGTGGTCGGACTCTCCCTTAGAGATAGGGTGAGAAGTTCGGCCATCCGGGAGGAACACGGAGTACAGTCGCTGCTCCTCCGCATAGAGAGGAGGCAGATGAAGCGGCTCGGGCATCTGGTAAGGATGCCTCCTGGACGCCTCCCGGGGAATGTCCATCTGGGAGGAGGCCATGGGTATGACCCAAGACACGCTGGAGAGACTATGTTTCTCGGCTGGTCTGGGAGTGCCTTGGGGTCTGCCCAGAAGAGCTGGGCCATGTGGCTAGGGAGAGGGAAGTCTTGGCCTCCCTGCTCAAACTGCTGTCCCTGCTAACCGATCACGGATAAGCGGCTGAAGATGGGTGAATTTTATAAAGAACCCTCGCCCCCAGTCAGACTCTTCAATCCCAAGGTGCTGACAGTAGAAAAGGTGCTAACTTTAAAAACGAAAAAGGCATATCTGATGCCAGCGCCTTAATAACATAAAGTTGCATAGGTACATATGCATGGGTACACAGGTACCGGTAACCAGGAAATGGTTCTGTGTAGGTAGGTTGTATGAGTCAAAGTACCCAACAGGAATGGTAGGACCCAGGAAAAAATCCTTATCAGTCATGTATCAGTCATTTAACTGTCACAATTTGGCAGAGGTCATATTTCCGTCCCACTACTCATAGCCCAATTTTTCTGCTTTCAAGACAATTGTTTTAGGACAAAAATGTTCTGTTCTGTTAACACCTGTATGATGGCTGATCGATGTTCATGAAGCATTCAGTGTTATTCAGTGCTTCTTGTCCCTTTTCATAATGGTATGTATGATCAATGTATAGTTTTGCCAGTGCATTTGGAAGTAGTTCGACCAAATGGTATATGAAAACAAGCACTACCCCCATCATTAGGACTGGTGATTTTGTGTCCCATCAAAGCTTTGAAGTAGGGCTCACACTTTCAATGAATACATTCATAAGACACTAAAATTGGAGCATATTTCAACAAGAGTAGTTTCAGTTAAATGGCAATGAAATGACAACTTTTATAGCGATAGCCTGATAGACAGTACATCTAGAAGGCTGTTGAGGGTTGTAGCTGAATTTTGCTTTTTATCTGCAGTCAGCAGTAATAAGCAGAATCTGATATGCCTGTTTCAGAAATTTCTTGGCCTTACATTCTGGACTGTATATTTATGTCAGCCAGCAATCTGTAGCACTCCTGCTCCAAATGGGGGTGAAGGCAAAGCTATGTCTTGGACACAGACAGGGGGCTGGTTTGTCAAACTGATGTTTTGTGTTCAATACGGTTGTAGTAACTGGCAAAGGTAAGAACAAAAAGTGTGCATTTATTGCCAAGGTGGTGAAAAAGGTCATTAGGTACACCTAATAAAGTCATGCCACTACCCATCCAGGATCCTTTAATTCCAAACCAAGTACTCCATAAATATCAACATAAATGTTGGCATTTTGCTGGTTTAGGCATTTGGACAGGATTGCTTCACGAAAAGAAAAAAAGAAGGAAAGAAAAGAGAGGAAATATGATCCAAAAAATCTGAGTGAGAGGATACCAGAGAACCCAAAGGAAACCCACGCAGACAACATGCAAACTCCACACAAATAGGTCCACTTGTCAGAATCAAACCAGGATCCTTCGTGATGTGAGGCCAAAGCACTAACCACTGGGCTACCGTGCCGCCCTCATTTCAGACTTTCAGGAGGATTTTCTTTTTTCTGAAAACAAAGATCGGTTTTCATGATGGTTTTCTTGTTTCATATTATTCTGTAAGTATAAAAAGATGAAAGCCTTTCAATGACAACACCTCTCATCACTGTTATGGTTCTATTCAAAGTCATACAGATTGATATTGACTGTTGAGAAATACTGTGGCATTTGTAAACAATGTGTGCTTGTCATGAAAACAAATCAAAATGTAGATCCCGAGTTGGTAAAGGCTTATTACAAATGCGTGATAGTGTATAGTGCGTGATAGAGTATAAGCTGCAAGTCAGAAACAGCAACATTGGAACACAAGAGAAAATTAAAATCTTTTTGTTGTGAAAGATAAGATTTTTCTATATCACTGTACATGCCCTTTTTGATTTACTTCCATTGTCATGGCACTTTTTGAAATTCATCTTCTCACTCTGCTCTCTCAGCTCTGATCTGGATGCAAAATCACCTTGCTTACCTCTCTCATCTTGCACTTAATTTAAATGCCAATTTCAGTGCTATGACATTCCCAACTGGATTCCACAGTCACAAAATGCCACTACACATTCAGCACCACTCTCTTGCCCTGTCCTCCTCTCTTTTAGTTACCACCTTCACAGTTACCAACAACGACTCCACGTCTCTCGCTCTACCTTTTACAGGGGATCCTGACTGGAAGAGTTTTTTTTTCTCCCTCTGCCTCTTTTCTGTCCCTGGATCCTGGATCCTAACAGATTGCCAATAAGCTGGGCGCCAGGTCCTACCAAAGTGTCTTCCCTTCATTCCCCCCAGTAATGGCCTCCCCGTGGGGATTGAGCTCCTATCTGTCAATGATCCTACTACCCTCAGAAGCCTCTACCCCCTTCCCTCCTTAACTTGTCTTTTTTTCTCTCTTCTCTCTCCACCCACCCACTGACTTGAGGTAATTCCATCACAGGGTGCAGGTGTCCTCCTCTCTTGCATGCATAAGGCTCTGCTTGACTGCACATGTGGACAGACCGTCACAATCAATCAAATCTAATCAACATTCGCAAGTGAGTAATTATATTTCCTGCTTCCTGTTTATATTAAGGTATTTTAAGTTTTTTTATTAATCCCTGGATCAACATGAGATGCATATACTGACATGATCACTGACCAGACCAGTTTCAATATTCAAATAATGATATGCAACAGTGCTTTGCCCATGTTCAGCCCTACCACAGTCTTGCCTGAAGCTACACTGTGTACAAATTTAATATAATAAAGAGCAAGGTGGAAGGTATGATCTGTATGAAAAGTGCCCTGGGATTACTTCTGCTTTGCATTTGCACAGTTTAAATAAATAATAGAGGGGTGGAAGCACTGCAATACAAAAGGAACAAAAAGGAAGCAAATGTCACATATACGTGTGTGTGTGTGTGTGTGTGTGTCTGTGTGTGTTTAAACAAATCAAATAAATTGGCATTCATAAATCATTAACATACATCTCTCTTAGAATTGTAGCCATGGTAGATCTAATGGTTGGAGAAAGAAAGAATAAATAAAGAAGATTCTCCATGTTTTTAAAACACATCTTAAGTATCTGAAAATGGTATTCAGTTCTCCAAGGTGTAGGAAATAAATGGGCCTTCAGTGTCTTGTAACATTTCTCATATATCTACCTCCTCACTTGCTCGGTCAGTGATGTTTAATGGTTCAGATTACCCTTTTTCCAGTTCTCATGTCAGGCATCAGGACTGGCTAGGGAGCGTTTGAGTGTGTGTGAATGTGTGTGCGTGTTTGTGGTGAGAGAGCATGAGAGGGGTTGTGAAGCAAGGAGGGACTTAAAAATTGATTTTTTCAGTTTGACAAACTCATGTTGCAGGAAATGACATTTCACATGTGGGTTCTTCTAATGCCTTTACTATTCCATTTAAGAGTGTTTCAATTAAGTGCGTTGTGTTCCTTGAAGTGATGTCCTGTACACAGGGGTATGATGAAAAGCAGTAAACAGCGATGCCATTGTGTGCAACCCATTCTCTGATGAAATAAATTAATTTCTCGAGCAAGTGCTGAGTTCAGCTCCGAAACAAATAAAGATCAAACTCTTGGGATTACTCTCTCTTTCTGCATCAGTAACACAGCCCCGTTTCTTATAGCCACTATAGTACCAAAAGAAACATGTTCATAAGAAAAAATGGATAATTCATCACTTTATCCTTGTGGGCGTTGGTTGTTTACCATAAGTGTGCATGTGTGCCTGTGTGGATGCACATTAAGACGATCAATGTAAATATCTCAGTCTATCAAAGGAGAGGTATGTTTGTTATTGGCTTATAACTGATGCGTAGCAAACACATGGACTGCAATGAAAATATTTCTGTCTAAATCAAGTGACTGAAAATGGATAAAAATGTAATCCGGGCAGCCTCTTAGAGCCAGCTCTCAGATGAGTGAATCTGCCTTCATGTCTTTAACTGACATATTATATATTTTTTGTACTTGAATGCCATTGTTACAAGTCCCTAACAGCTCAAACTATTAACATGAAATTGATTAATTCCTTCATACGTGAAGGACAAATTCACACCCTGTCAGGAAAAAAGAAAAAGGACATATTCTTGTGTCTGCAGACTCTTTGGAAGGGAACAGCTTTCATGTTGGAATGTTGCGTGTGACTATATGTTTTGTACTATGCCACAATTCATTGTCATTATTTGGAAAAAAAAAAAGGTAAATCAATAGTGTTTTCTCATTGTTGTGTATGGTGAAAATACCATTTGTCAAGTAAATTCTACATATCAGGACTTTCTGAGATTTGGACAGCCTGCATAACAGTATTAATTGTTTTATGAGTGAAATATTTGAAATATGAAATATTTCATTTGAAATATGGCCACAATTCACTTATGTTGTTTAGGAGAAAGCAGCAGAGACATACTGTATATTAAATAATCTTAACTGTTTTGGAGATCCATTTTTTTACGCATCAAATTAATTTAAACTCTAGGATTTTTTTTTTTTCATGTTGTCTGTGGTAAGACATAAGGGTCATAGAAGGATGGGACATTTGATCTGCACTGGTATTTCAGTGACATTTACATAGACAGATGGTTGCTATTTTAACACTTTCAAACTTAATTTTACACTGCACAAAATACTGTTACATCTTTTCCTAGACCTCTACCCTCCACTACATCACCTGAGGCATCTAAAATCCTTCCGATCTTTCTTCATTGCAGATTAAAGCTTCAACCATCAAGGTCTTCATGACCTTAGAGGAGGAGGCAAGATCAGACAGTTCCTGCTTTGCTTGCATTTCATCCACGTTAGCTGGGTGGCTTATCTGTTTCATTTTTATTGAATGGATTCAGGTTTCTTCATCCCCTAAGGCTCTGGGGGCACGCCCACTTGCTGGTGTTAGGAAGGTTTTTATGCTGACTGAATGAACATGTAAGATCTCTTGCAGAGGTAGGGATGACATATAGACCCCTCTCAAGACTCACCACTGCACTTTTTTTCCTTTTTTTAAATCAAGCACATAGTCTATCTGCAAGAAGCACATATTTTGCTGCAGGCCTTTTGGTCCTTTGAGTGACAGGAGAGGACAAGGGGAAGGGGCAGTGGTGAGATTAAATTGCTGTAGGCAATAGTTAGATCATAACATTACAGTAACTCCCCAGATGCCAGGGCATAATCCCACATGGTTCCAACAATCTCCCAGGTTTAACTGCTTTCAATTTGCAAATTTATGACTTCGAGATAGAACTGAAACCTCATGTTTTTTGGAGTTTGTGATGAGAATCTGGGGTGATGATTTATCAAATTATCCACTCTATGATACAATGTTATGTAAGACATTTTCATGATGCACATTTGAACACAAAATTTAAAAAGATTAGCATCTAGGCACATCTAAATTTGAAATGCTTTATTTAATCAGGAAATACAGGTGCATAAATACATTGTGTTAGGGTACATGCTGCAGGGCTGCCTCTGACAACAGAGTGACACACAATGTTCACTTTGTACTCTTAAAAACATAAACTGCAGAACTTAACAGAAACTAAAATACATAGTCAAAAGCTGATTCTGCACAAACAAACCAGTCACATTCCAGCAGGCTACAGTTGGTGACATGATTCCCCTCACCATGAATCTGCCAGTTGACAGACTCCCACTGCACAGTAGTATAATTTCTACTGTAAATGTTTGACACAAAACCCACATTGTACTGATCCATTAATTGCAGGTATTCTTACCAATTTCTATCGCTATTTTTCGCCACTTCATTTTCCTCAGCTGGGAATACCAGATGAAGGGCAAATCACCTTAGCTTGCATGCTGCAGGACAGGTGATTGATGCGTGCTCCTGTCTTCATTACCATTACTACACCCAGAAGTGCACATGAGCTTTACTCGAATCACTATCAGTAAACCTGTTAGATTAATGCCACTGCATGTGCAGATGAACTTGACAAATTGTGAATGACCAAGTAAACAAAAATTACTGTGATAAATACAATGAAAATGTAATTAAAACAATATATGCAAATGGGATAGTCAAGTATTCCCTGACAATCTACACATCATTGTTATACTACTATTTACATGTATTTCACATAGAATGGATATTCTGATGAACCAGTCGAAAAATATCTCTATATATGTTTTTTTATCTTGATGACTTGTTTGCTCGCCTCAGTGCGTCAAGGCAATATAGACAATTTTACAAAAGATGTCACAATTAAGCCCCTTCATTATATAAACCCTGGTTGACCAATTGAAAGGGGGACACAGATATAAATATGTGTCCATATGAGGACTTACATGAATAAATGAAGTTAACAACACCTGGGAAGTGACTGTTGGCTGTCTAAAAAAAGTTCCGATAAGATGATAGATGACTTCACAAACAAATTTCAACAACAGAAAATCTATACATATGGAAGAGAATCAATTAATGTTGGACCCATACCAATTTTATAGGACGAATACCTGCTTACTTATGTTTAGAACATGAAAATAACCTTTTTTTTCCTCTATTGTTTCATTGTTACATTCATTGTTTCTAATGCGAGACTAATAAGATAGTGAGTACTGAAACACGAAATTTAAATAATATGAAATGAAATGATTTGCATTTCCTTCATTGCAATGTGTCCAAAGCATTCTAAGCCCAAAACCAGTCTCAGCAGTTTAGGCTGCTAATCCAACATTTACTCTCATTAATGCACATCCACTTTATTTTTTTACAAACAGTCACAAAATCTTCTGCCACACTGCTATTCAGTGAAATTAACAGTCTGAGAGCTCTGAGGTTGGCAATGACTAATCAGACAAGGATTGTTCAGCAACTGAAAAGGATTTACTTTTGAATTCTGATGTCTCTTTGATTCTGATTTGTCTCTAAAAGGTATTAGGTATTTGTTGTCACATTTGGTGACAGTCCCTTAAAAAACAGTGTCCCTAACTATCCATTAATTTGGCAAATATAGTTCTTGCACTAAAAACCAGTCTGTATCTGCGTGCAATTGACACTTTACCGATTTCATGTCAACGTTGGATTGTGAGAAACGTCTTCTTGATTTCTCTGTATGTCCAGCGCATGCGGAGAAATTGACAATAAAAATGACTTTGACTTTGACTTTGACTCTGGTAGGTAACTGCCACAGTCACTGGACCCAAAGTTACTCCAGTTAGATATCTTTAGCATCTTTGAAGTATAAACGATGTTTATTCAGCAGCAGATGTTCCTGTTTAGCTCAAGTTCCATGACAAAGATCGACACAAACGCCTTCGCACAATGAATCCCCTTAAGAATGTGTGGCTGTGGCTCGATTAAGGATAACGCGGACTTTGTGCTACACAGATTGTTGTGTTCAGTCCAACTTATTTGACATTTGCTGTATGCACATAAAGCCCATCTGGTTCTTGATGATTTCAGGTTCACAGTGCAAGTGTGAAATGGGTTAAAGTCTGTCAGCTTTGCATCTTCTAGGGCATTTCAACAAGCTCACAAGACATGCATTCAATCATTATGTTACGGTCTTATTTGGATGCTTACCCAGAAACCTGCTTGCATAAATTTTGTTGTGGTGCTTTGGCCTTTGCTTTGCCGTGAATAAACATTGTAGCAAAGACATGCAAATTTCTGTTATCGTGTTTTTTAGAACCTCTGACCTTGTAGGCGGGCACATTGTTTATCAGTAGAAATGAGACTCTAAGCTTATACATCATAAGTGAAAATATGAAGGCTGCTATCCTCTCAATTCCAAAGGAAAACACCTTAAGAAAGAGCACTATAACCCACATGAAACCCGTTTTTCTCACAGATGTTGTCGGATATCCCGTTACCCTCTATGCCTGTAAGACCCCTATGCTGCATGTTGATAGAAAACAATAAGACAATGGTAGAAAAATAAGCCTCACATGTTCTTGAACTACGGGTTATATTCTCATCCTGAGGTTAATGTTATCAAAAAACAAAATAACTGTCCAATGGATGAACCCCCTGGCACCAGGGCTTCAGTACAAATACATTCTGATAACTCTGGCCTTAACCCTCAATCATAGAAGCATGCTTGAATAGAGTCACACACCTAAGTATGCAGAGGAGAAGAGCCCCAATCAATATAACAAGGTCTGTCTGTGCATTATTTTCTGGCATTTCTTTTCCGTTAGCAACATTTTAAGGGGATCAACAGAAGCTTTTTCACCCTTCAACCTCAGTCATTGCCCAGGAGAGGTGAGTAAACTTGCAACTGCATGTCGTTTTAGCTGATTATTTTGACAAAATGCTGTTATGTCCACTGGGGCAAGTTTTTAGCATCACTCATCATCTCACACACAAGAGTGTACCTGATATGACTTATCACCCTTCATTGCAATTATCGCCATCAATTTCAAGACAAACGAAAAAAAATTGCTGGTACAATATCATGATTAATCAAGTCCTAAAAGCTTTCCTACAGAATGTATTGCAAATTGGTCACCCATCCTTAAATGAATCATAATCAATGACCTCCTGATGCATTTTCAGTTTGTGTCCTCCTCAGTTTATGAATTGAATTTGTTCTTTGACTCCATTCACCAACTGAAATGTTTGCAAACCAAATCAATTCTTGAAATCAGTGTAAACCCCATTGATCTCTCACCAGCCCCCAAAACTATACTGTACTCTTTTAAAACTTTTTACGGGTTAATTTGTGGCAAAAATACAGAAAGGGATTAAAGATAATCCTAATTATTGTTGTATTTGTGGTGTTCTTTCTTTTCTTGCCAGCACTTGTAGCGTTTCCTTCATTCAATCAGCAAAAGTCAAGCCTTGTTGCATATGAGACCCTCGCTAACACTATCTCCAGCAAGAGGTCTTTTGTTAATCCATACGAACAATCACTTTTCTACTTCTTCTAAGACTTAAGACATTTATGTTGTTAACGTAGTCACCCCGTCAGCCACATCAGCTGTCTTTAGCCAATTTTCTTCTTCAAGATAGTAGAGATGGTTGACTTAGCTATGTAGCAGTGCTTGGCGAGATCAGTAACATGAACACCACTCTCATGTTTAGCTACTATTTCCTTCTTCGGATCAACTGTAATTTTGAACTTCCTCTTGACACCACTATCACTCGCACTCTTAATTTTCTTGGGAGCCATAATGAGGGCTAACTTACTGGAAAAAAAAAAAGCAGAACAAAAAAAAACATTTTAACAGGAGAACACAACAATTAACGATGTAGACAACACGGAAATTAAGTTTTTTTTTGTGTGTTCGGGCACCAAGGCTTGTTCGCAGCTCCTTTAAAATTTTATCAAAAACTCTCTTTGCAGGCCATTTTATATGTGATTAGGAGCATTCGTAAGCCATGGTTCTACTGTATAGGATATTGATATCTCTGTTCAACCCAAGTGCACAGTCAAACTTTCACAAGTGACAAGGAGGTTACAAGATCAGCAAGACTTAAAATATTGAGTATGTATTGGGCTACGCAAGCCAGCAATAGCCACCCTAATGCCTGTTAAAACATGATCCATTTGGCCGGACGTCTATGACCTTGTCTCATTTCAAATATATTTTTTTTAGCTGACTGGTTGCTATAAGTTGTTAAGAAACCCAGATAGAAATTAGGCCATCATTTTCTTTAAACACCATTCCCTCTTCTTCTTCTTTTCCTTTTGGCTTTTTCCCTTCAGGGAAACTACCCATTCCAACCAGCTTGAACCCATTTCTTTACCTCTTTTCCACACTCGCTGTTGCTCTGGACTGTTGAACCTAAGTACTTAAAATCCTCCAACTTCAATGATCTCCACTCCCTATAGCCTCATCGTTCCACCCAGGATCCACTCATTCAAAAACATATATTCTGTCTTGCTGTCACTAACCTTCATTCCTCTCCTTTCCAGAGCAGACCTCCACCTCTCAAAATTTTCCTCAACCTGTTCCCTGCTCTCACTACAGATCAAACTGTCATCTTCAAACATCATGGTCCATTGAGATCCATGTCTAACCTCATCTGTCAGCCTGTCCATCACCACTGCAAATAAGAAGGGGCTCAAAGCTGATCCCTGGTGAAGTCCCACCTCCGCCTTGAACTTCTCTGTCTCACAGCTAGCATACATGTCCTGCACCAATCTAACATACTTCTCTGCCACTCACGACTTCCTCATACAATACCAGAGTTCCTCTCTTGGCACCTACTTTTATGCTTCTTCTAGGTCTAAAAAAGCACAATGCAGCTCCCTTTGACCTTCTCTATACGTCTATTCGTAATCTCAAAGCAAATGCTGCATCTGTAGTACTCTTTCTAGGTATGAAGCCATACTGCTGCTCACAAATGGTAACTTCTGCTCTCAAACAAGTTTCCACTACTCTTTCCCATAACTTCATTGCATGACTCATCAACTTTATTCCTCTATAGTTACCGCAATTCTGCACACCCCCCTTATTCTTAAAAATGGGTACCATTCACTTCTTCTCCATTCCTCATGCATTTTCTCACACTTTAAGATCCTGTTGAATAATCTAGTCAGAAACTCTACCACTGCCTCAACTAGACACTTCCATACCTCTGCAAGTATAACATCAGGACCAACTGCCTTTCCACTTTTCATCCTCACTCCACATTTACTAATCTCTGCTACTTTGTGGTCTACAATAGTCACCTCTTCTACCCTCCCCTCTCTTTAATTTTCCTCAGTCATTAGCTCTTTCGATCTTCCCATCACTCTTCTAGCATCTGTCAATCCATTTCCCTCTCTATCCTTAATCACCCGGACCTGCTGTGCATCCTTTCCATCTTCATCCCTCTTTTTTGTCAACCTATATAAATCATTCTCTCCCTCCTTACTGTCCAACCGAGCATACAAGTCATTGTATGCCCTTTGTTTTGACTTTACTACCTCTATCTTTACTTCACGCTGTATTTCCCTGTACACCTGTCTGTTCTTTTCAGTCTCTTTAGTGTCCCACTTCTTCTCTGCTAACCACTTTCTCTGTATACACTCCTGCATTTCCTCATTCCACCACCCTGTCTCCTTATTTCCCTTCCTTCTAGACGACACACCAAGCACTCTCCTACCTGTCTCCCTGATTACATTAGCTGCAGTTGTCCAGTCATCTGGAAGTTCCCCCTGACCACCCAGAGCCTTTCTCAACTCCTCCCTGAAACCAAACAACACTCCTCCCTTTTAAGCTTCCACCACTCTGTCCTCTTCTCTGCCTTTGTCTTCTTGATCTTCCTTGTCACCAGAGTCATCCTAGAAACCACCATCCTATGCTCTCTGGCTACACTCTCACCTGCCACTACGTTGCAGTCACTGATCTCAGATTACTTCGTCTGTACAAGATGTAGTCTACCTGCATGCTCCTACCTCCGCTCTTATAAGTTACCCTTTGTTCCTGTCTTTTCTGGAAAAAAGTATTCACAACAGCCATTTCTATCCTTTTTGCAAAGTCTACCACCATCTGTCCCTCTGAATTCCTATCTTTGATTCCAAACCTGCCCACCACTTCTTCATCATCTCTATTGCTTGCACCAATATGCTCATTGAAGTCTGAACGAATTACCACTCTCTCATCTCTGGGGATATTCTGCATCACAGAATCTAACCAGAACTCCTCTAACTCACATCCCACCAGTGGGGCATAGCCATTAACGACATTGAGCATTACCTTACTACCTTTCCACCTGGTCTCCTGGACACACAGTATATCCACCGTCCTTCTCTGCATCATGTTAACCAACTGTCTACCGTTTCCTGTCATTGTCCCAGTATTCAAAGTCCCCACTTTCAGTCCCAGACTCTTGCCTTTCCTCTCCTCTCCTTCCTCTACCCACAGTAGCCCAATTTCCACTGGTACCCTGTAGGTTATTGGCACCAAAGGCGGTCATTGTTAACCCGGGCCTCGACCGATGCGGCATGAGATTCTTAGCTTTGATTTGCATATTTGGTTTTGGCACAGGTTTTATGCCGGATGCCCTTCCTGATGCAACCATCTGAATTTATCCGGCCTTTGGACTGGCTCAGGGAGACACTGGCCTGTGGCCCCCTGAGACTGCATTAAATACCAGTCCCTCTATAGTAAACTACATACATACATACATACATACATGCATACATATACTGCACACATAGATAGATAGATAGATAGATAGATAGATAGATAGATAGATAGATAGATAGATAGATAGATAGATAGATAGATAGATAGATAGATAGATAGATAGATAGATAGATAGATAGATAGATAGATAGATAGATAGATAGATAGATAGATATGTGTGTGTGGTTATGAATATATTTATAGATTTTTTAAATTATTTTCATTTTTTATTTGTAAGAAAAAAAGTTATTGATGCAAAGAAATGCTATTCACTCCTCCACTTAGTTTAACAATAAAATTGTTTTAATGATTGAAAGGTGATGTGGTCATTTCAAGTTTTCCTGAAGGCTTAAATACTTGTTCAACTTCTTTCTCTTTCTTGCTTTTTGACTAAATCACTGTGTAATGAGACGTCACGTAATTCAGTGCACAAGATGAGGTTATTTGCTCTCGGGTCATTCCCTCCTGGTCCATACTGATCATACGCTTTGTTTTACATTAAAGTAAAGGCATAAATTAAATACCCCATGAGAGAGCAATTTCTTTGCCAATTTTCATGCCATAAATTTGCCAGTAGAGTCTAATGTCGAAATAATACAGCTCAGATATGTACAGGTACTATTGATTGTGAGCATAGTTGTGTCTGCCGATGTTTTACTCCATGATGAAGTCATCTATCCATTGCAGTGAACCATGTACTGAAAAAGAACAGAAACCTTTCTTATGCAATTGAGGGACTAAGGACATATGCCACTTTTCAGTGATGTAACATCTTCAAGATTCACATGAAATAATGGTGCCAGTTACTCTGCTCAAATATGGAATATATTATATATATAAGAATGGATGTATTTTTATGTGAGACATAATTTCTTAGATCATTGATTTATTTATAGATAGATAGATAGATAGATAGATAGATAGATAGATAGATAGATAGATAGATAGATAGATAGATAGATAGATAGATAGATAGATAGATAGATAGATAGATAGATAGATAGATAGATAGATAGATAGATAGATAGATAGATAGATATTTTATTTATTTATTTATTTTGAGCATTTAAATTTAAGCCTTCATGCACAGTAACACAAAAACACACTCTTGGAGACACTAATGTCAAGACATAGTCTATTATTAGTTGTTCACACTGGGATATCCCAAATACAAATTTGCGATTTATAGTTCATTCAAGGTCACTTATGACAAGAGCCAAAGTTTTACTTTTGGGACTCTTCCAGGATCTGTATTTTTAGTAGCATTAAAATCTCCGGACCAGCAGCTAACGATGCAACACGAAATATTTGATTGTCTGGTAAAGTGCATTGTAGCATGCATAAATGCCTAATTTACTCTCTTAATAATTACTAATTATCCCAACAGAAGCAATTAAAATGGAAGAAATAGGTGCCAGGGCATATCCAAAACAGAGTGGTTGGTAATTACTGCACTTAATATTTTTAGCAGTATCAGATACAGTTGGCAGCATACCCCTTGAGGCAGACCAGAGCTTTAGACCCACAGTAATAAATCACGATACTGGGACAATTATGTGCTGCATTATGATTTGCTGGGGCGAAAATCTTACCTAGGCAGGGAGCTGGTAGGGAAATGGTTGGGTACTCTCTGAGTTACTTCCATCAAGATCCTGTGAATTGTTCTTATTTCTGGAATGTATCTCTGTGCTCGCAAAAGTAATTGTCGACAACTATCTAAAGAGCTTCAATTAGCTCCAGAACACTTCTGAGACAAGTCACTCTACATCTCAAAATCTTACCTGGTACTGCTTCACCTTCAAGTATTATAAAAGCATGTTTAATTAACTTGGCCTATTGATATATTTTACAGCATTTCAACCTGCTTGCAGCAGGTAAAACTCATGCCTGTTGAAATTTCAATGCAATTTTTTGAGCAGAAAGGATGATATCACTCACTTTATGCCTAAGAAAAGTAAGTAAGTGCCTAAGAAAAGTATTGCTCGTCAAAATAGTTAGCACGTCGCAGTTCTCCTCAGTCATACCATGCTTTGTCATCCTGTCATCCTACCAAGACAAACATGAGGGACTGTGTTATGCATTTATGCATTGTAAAGTCAAGAGGAATAAAATGGTTTCACAAGTATAAATGAGACTCAGCAAACTGACCATTTAAGTGACTGATAGCCACATTACACAATGGATTTATCAATAAGTTGACAAAACTTTGGCCCTGTTCATCTCCCATTTCTAACAATGACAAATCAAACTATTATTAACCCTTAAAGTCTTTGTACAGAAAGAAACAAGTGCTAATATTGTGCCTGAATCTTATCCAAAACTTGATGATACATTATAACACCTCATTTTCAAGAATGAAATCCATTATTTTGTTGTTCACTTGCAAGGTAAAAATGGGCTACATTTTTATAGTTCCTCTCTGCTGAAAGATTTTCACAGAGTAACCTCAATCTCACATTTATATTCTTGACAGATGGCACTTCAGGAGAAATGGAGGAGGTTCAGCATTGTCAAGAATTTAGGAACAAACTAGTAACCTCCTGATCACTAAATGCCTGCTCATATGTCTTAACATTTTGCGAGAGTTTACCTGTGTGACGTGTGGAATTGTTCAAAAACTATGTAGAAAACTTTCTCCCTGAAAACCAGGTGCATGGATGTGTTAAAACTATGCAGCTTCTTTTTTTATTTTCCTCAAAAATGTGTCTGACAGAGAGGCAAAGACTAAGAGGTCTAAAGTAATGTTTGTCGGGTACGAGCAAACATCTGATACTTCTCCTTTGTTTTACCTTAGTTTGGATACATTGGCAGTTCTCTTGAATGATGCCATAAATTCCAAAACAACCTTTTAATGACAGTAACAGCATTGTATTTCATAGCTATGTCAGAATTTTACTGCTGCATGAAAGGATGTTAAAAATTTTATAGCCCCCACTTAAGTGGTATACACTGAACAAAATAATGCCTATGAAGAAAGCATCATTTAATCTTCATTGCATACCATGTGTGGGGCACAGAATCTGTCTGGAGGTCATTAGTCAGTGAACACAGTTTTAATCACTTGAAATGATTGTTGTTTTTCTTGTTAGAAATACATTAACAACTCATTATACACATATGT
>CAAKHD010001576.1:301779-347398 GCA_901007705.1 Fistularia tabacaria
TAACTGTTCACTAAGTTTTTTTGTCTCAATAAAAAGCCAAAACAAACAGACAAACACACACGCACACACACACACACGTACACGCGCACATACACACAAACAAACACACACACACACATAGTCATAGAGTCATAATGCTCCAGCTGGCTCTCAGCACATCATTGCAATCAGCCTCATTATATCAACATCTGCAGTTGGTTGCACAGCTGGAGCATTATGACTCTATGACTATGTGTGTGTGTGTGTTTGTTTGTGTGTATGTGCGCGTGTACGTGTGTGTGTGTGCGTGTGTGTTTGTCTGTTTGTTTTGGCTTTTTATTGAGACAAAAAAACTTAGTGAACAGTTAAAGTGACTGTGCATCATAGGTATTGTTGCTCCAGAAAGTTCTTAAAATGCTTAATTATACACACTAATTATTGGGACACGACAAAGTTGTGAGCTATTTGTGATGCTATAGTCCTGCTTCAGTGTCTCCTATTTTGCTTACCATAGAAATGTTAATTTCCAACTACAACCCGTCACATTTAGGAACAGACTGGATATTTTACAAATACTAATCCAAACACTGTCAAAAAAATGTCACAAAATGTATTTAGCTGAAATTATTAAACAAAAATCCATCTGCAAATGTTTAAAGTACATGTACGGTAAGTCATACAGTGATGGATAGGCACCAAAATTATTACAATCAGTGTCGTGCTTCGCGAGAACACAACCTGAAATGGATGTTTTGAAATATCTATTGTTATTGAACAGTATGGAATATTCTGCCTTGCGATTGAGTGGCAACCAGTCCAGGGTGTAGTTTTCTGTTCAAAAGCTCAATTTTTGTTTCCCTTTTTGTCTTAAATGGTCATGTAATGGATGAATGTATACACGTTGCCCAGATCTTGTGCTGTGGGCCAGTGTGCTATACAGGACAATATTAGCCTGTTTAACATACCACTCAACCAGCCTCTGTGTCTCATATGTTACCAAGAGTGTTTGGTTTTGAGTTTTTCCTTATCATATTGAAACAGACACTAGGGGCGTGCCTCTCACTCGAAAGGACTGTAGCGGGAGGTGGGAGGTGGTTTATGTCCCTGATGTTTTCTGGTTCAATATTGTTCCCTTGGCAGCTTTGGTTCAGGAGTTGAGGAATAAAGTTAAAACTCGCCTTCGTCTCCATTATCGCTTCTCATCCTGCCACATTGGTGACTCAATTTTGAGTCTGACTCAGATTCGAGGATGCAGTGGTGCAGGAAGGTAGTCTTGCCCTCCTCTGTGATGTCTCCACAGGCCATCCTATCCCCGTGGTTCCAGTAACCTGGCGCCGTTGATTCTTCGACTCAATTCACTCGCTCTCGCACCCTGGAGTTTGGGCATCCATGAAGTTGATGAGTTCCAAGTTCGTCTGGCCTGGCCTCCACAAGGACATTAAGGCTTGGGCGGCTGCATGTGTAGCTTCTCAGCATGCTAGGGTTCACCAGGACATTAGGTCTCCCCTTTAACCATTTCCAATTCTGCCAAGGTGTTTCGACTATTTACCTGTCAACCTGGCTGGTCCTCTACCGTCTTCACAGGGGTCGGACCACCAGGTGGCCTGAGGCTGCTTGCTGTCCTCCACAACATCCTCAAACATGGCAAGTGTGTTTCTTCCCTTCTGGGTTTCCTGTGTCCCGTTTCGGCACCCTGACGGTAATCACCTCGGACAGGGGTCAGCAGCTCATGTCAGAGATCTGGTTGCCACTTTCAAGATTGTTGGGTGCAAATGTGCACCGTACCACTGGATACCACCCTCAGGCTAATGGTTTTTGTGAGCCGTTCCACCGATCACTCAAGGCAGCGCTACGTGCTGCGCATCAGACGGCAACTCGGTAGACCATTTTCCTTGGGTTATGTTTGGGTTGCGTTGGACTCCTAAGGAGGGCCTTGACACATCGCCCCTTGAGCTGGTTCTTGGTCAGCCACTGCAGTTCTGGGAGAAGTTTTGCCTGAGAGCTCTGCTCCTCCACCCCATCTGGCAGTCTGAACTGTTTGATTCCTTTCAAGGGCACCAATCAGGGATGGAGCAAAGGAACTTGTAATTGTAGCTACCTTACTAGCTACACATTGAGCAAATCATGCATCCTGTGTAGGCCAATGCTTTTGCTGTCCCCATTTGTGTGAAGGGGATGATGGTAGCTGAACAGAAAAATAACCAACGCAGAGAATGAGCACCCAAGAGGAGGTCCGAGCCGACATAAGTGATACGCTCTTGGTATGTTGTATTTTTATTTTTTGGGTGAATTTCAGGGGAAAACATCACCATCTCAACCACAGTCAAGTACAGCGGGAGGTACAGACATGGTGTTGAAATACAATCTTAGCTAATATGAGATACAGCTTCAGTGTCCTTGATGTCAATAGATTGTTACCAATGTGAAGAAGCTGTTGTTGTGAAGTCCGGACAATCTCCCTTTACCCAAAAATATGTTTTTTTGATTCATTACAAAGAGCACATGCTTCCTTTTTACAAGACACCACTACTACTACTACAATGCAATTTTACCCACCTATTTTAGTTTTAATGCCCCGGCACAGGCTGGCTGTTGAAAACTCAATATTTTCCTCTGCCTCCACAGTTCAAATGTGGGTGTCTATGTGAAGCTTGGTCTACTTGCCATAAATAAGAGTAAAGGACTTGCAGCAGGGCATGACATGTGGTCACCTGTCACATTCCAGCAGGCAGGGGTTTGAGGCGAGCAAGAAGCAGGGGCCTTTCATCAGCAGCAGGAACATTCCCTTTAGGCCACAGAAAGTAGACTGACACATTGTAGTGCACTCTGCCTGCTTTTCCCTGCTACCCCAGAGCTACGACAATTGAGTCTATCTCAAACCTACAAAAATGTGCTCAAATGTCATGAAACCACATATTAATAGAATGGCAACATTTCATGTTGAGTCGTTATGCCTGGGAAAGTAACATGATATATGCATATATATATATATATATATATATATATATATATATAGATAGATAGATATAGATAGATATAGATATAGATATAGATAAGATAGATAGATAGATAGATAGATAGATAGATAGATAGATAGATAGATAGATAGATAGATAGATAGATAGAAAGAGAGCGAGAAAGAGAGCGAGACAGCGAGAGTGAGAGAGATAATGAATAATATTTTTGTACATTTGTTATCTTAATTAATTATCTAAAAGTGTATCTGGTTTGGACATCTATCCTTTTCTCTTTTGCCATTTTACACCAGTGATCTTGCCTTAAATTGATTTTTCTTTTAATCTTATTTCACCCCAGGTTCCATGACTGTTTGTCGGTTTGCTTGTTGGAAATGAACAATTTTTACTGGAGATATTGAGTTGTATAACAGTAAAGGCTTTAACACTGAACCACGTAACCTCAAGGGTTTGACAGGCCAGACAAACAACAGGGAACAGCACTGAACTAAACTGAGTGCACAAAGCCATTAACCAGGGGAGATAAGTACATCCACTAAATGCAACCCCTGCACAGTTGAAGAGGTTATTGTGCTTTGTGTCTTTAGTAGGCTTCATGCACTTGCACTGTATGTATGAATGTCGCTCCAGTACAAATGTACTTTAATGTATTCTTCTACCTTTAATTAATTAACATATTTTGAAGTAATTGATTGCCTTCAGCTGCGATCAGCCCATCCATCTTCCGACAGTTATCTTGGGTTGGGTCACAGGGGCAGCAGCTGAAGCAGAGAGGCCCAGACTTCCCTTTCCCCAGTCCCCTGGTTCAGCCCTTCTGAATGATCCCGAGGCGTTCCCGGGCCAGCCTAGAGACATGGTACTTCCAGTGTGTCCTCGGCCTCCACCCAGTTGGACGTGCCCAGAACACCTCAACGGGGAGGCACCTGGAGGGAACGCCATTTGAAACTAGATGTATGGCTTACAATACAAGCTCATACAAAAACAAACTGGTTGTAAACAACATAACATGGCAACATATAAGAAACACCTGAGTTTGTATAACTTAAAATAACCATAAATATGGCTAATGAGAGCACATAACTTAACAGGAGGCAACCACCATTTGATTGTATCAGCCAACAATAACAATCACGCCCTCAGGTACATATTGATGCATAGATCAATGATATTCCAGCTTGTTTCTGTTTCCAACATACTCCTAGCCAGCAGTAGTAGGAAATTGTAAAAGGAAAATAAAATCTCTGCAACTGAAGTTGACACATTGAATGATGTACTTCCCCTCTCCTTACATCTCCAGGACCCTGTTTAATTGCCTGAATGAGATTGACAGAATAGCTTCTGACTCAGCCTCAGCTTAATTCATTCATTGGACTAACTTCTTTAAATTTCATATCATAACATTCGAAGATTTTCAAAGAATCCTTTTGGTGTGGACACTTTAAATCCAGCACCAGCATCATTAAATGCACGACAAATAAATCATCTGCCAGTGAGTTTGATTGCACCCTCGTTGATGGTGTTGCTCAGATTATTGAAATATTGTTCTATACAATTGAATGTATTCAGAGCTGTGCAAAGGGCTCTATCAAGGATTGTTTTGCATTCAGGGTAGATGCATCATAGAGCAAATGAATCATTCAAAACTGCACTAAAACTTTCAATAAAATATCTACATTTATTATGTCTTCATATAAAGTTATCTTTAATTCTAACTATTAATGATCCTACATCAGAATATGGTAATTCAAGGAGATGGAGAGATGTTGGAAGCTACTTTCATCTTCCATTTCATTAGGAATGTAATTACAGTAATGCAAGTGCAGACAGATCTTCTATGTAAATGATGTTATAGTGCTTGATTTTGGAGCATAACTTTGCAGCAGAGCCAACATTAATATTTTCTATTGAAACCAATGTGACAGTTGTACCAAAGAATATCAATCGATCTTTAATGCTGTTCTTCAATGAATCTGAAAAAATTAGGCCACAGATAGTTGGAGGTGATTTGAAAAAATACATGTCTGAAATCAGTTTTATCTCCATTTCTATACAGAAATGTGCAGAGTAAGGATTAGGTTTGAAAAAAATTAGGTTTGAAAAAAAGTATTTCTTATTTTTGTTTATTCTTTGATTAATTGGGTTTTTGTTCCGATCACATCTACACTTCACATATTTTGCCATGTATTTAACACCTTGGCGGGACGATTGTTATTAAACACTGGTTGTTTTTATTTAAATAATTAAAGGAACCAATTGCAATTTTGATAAAAAAACTTATTTGGGTCAATAATCAATGATGAATCCATGTATTTATTTACTGATTTGTCAACACCAAATAAAACAAATGTGTAAACTAATCAAAGATGTCAGAGATTATACAGGAAATTACAAACTTCACAGTTTAAAATTTCACTGTACTTGCAGATATTGCGAAACATATTGATTTTTCTTATATAGATCTGTATGGAACCCATCACTGAGCCCTTAGGGTGTGATAAAGGCAATAGGTTGTCTGCATCTACAGTTAATGGAACTCTAATGTTACATTGTTCCCCATTTCAAGATGCCAAACCAGAGATAACCAGGTAAATCAACTCTATACCCCTCTGTCGGAGGATGTGGGATATTCTCTTTGACAATCATTAGTGACTGGCATGGAACGGTAAACAGTGCTCCCTGAATGGGAATACCATTTTGGTATTGATCGCCATTTACAAAAACTCACATTACACCCAATATAGTTATCATCTTTAGGACCAACTTAGCTGCAACTTCTAAGATGGCGCTAGAAGACAGCAGCCTTTTGCAGCAGCTCAACTGCCACTGTAACACACAAATTTCCCCCTGGGAATCAAGAAAGTATTCAGTCATTCATTCATTCCTTCATTCATTCATTCATCTCAAAAAAAAAGCTGGTGGCTTTTCACATTCTTCTTCTTTTCCTTTCGGCTTTTCCCTTTCCGGGGTCGCCACAGCGAATCAACCTTCTCCATCTAACCCTATTCTCTGCATCCTCCTCTCTCACGCCAACTACCTTCATATCTTCGCTTTTCACATTCTGTTGTTGTTTATTATTTGTTTGCTTTACAACTTTGCTTTTCAACTGGAGGGTTCATCATCAGGTTTTTTGATTTTCTATTGTGCTCTGATCAAGATAAGTAACTTTCAGTAGCATTCACTATTAAAATACCAATATTATCTTATTTTCTATTCATATTTTTAGAGTTTGTTTATTTTTTTTCGTCCATTTGTTTGCTCTAAGATGAAGGCATGTTTTGTATTGTTCCCGACTAGAACTACCAAATATGGCTGAATCTCCAGCAAATTTTAACTCAGATCTAAATGTTAAGCACAATGTCCTCCACTGGGCCAAACATGAGGCAGTTTAATGGATCCATATTAAGCGAGCCTTGCACTTCCTCCATACAACCTGATGAGATGAGATGGCACGATTACCTCTTGTTGATTGATTCATCGGTGTCGATGTTACATGCTGTCATGCTTTGTTGGCTCATTATGCCTCAGTTTTTTTGGTTGGAATCGAGATTGCCCAATAAAGCACAATAACCAATGTTGAAAATTAATTTCCCTGGAAATCTCAAGATGCTAATCTTTTACACTGAAGGGGCTCACTACTTTCCCAAATAAATTTGATTCTTTATTTGAGCGCAGAAATCGAATCAAAGGACATCTTCATTCATTGCAAGGATCCCCACTCTACCATTATTTTACATTAATTCAGTGAGTGTCAGAGTTTCCAGGTATGGCAAATATTAAGATATCAGGCTAAGTCAGTCATACTAGCTTTAGCAGCTGTGTCCACTAAGGAACTCATATTCCATACTGTTCCAGTAAAACTGGATTGGAGCTTTTCACTTACATCTGCAACTGGTTTATTTTGGTTTTTCAGACGCTCTAATGAAAACATAACTGGGGTATCCCACATCCTATACTCTTCAGATAGCCAGTCCACTATTCAAGGAGAACTTTCTGGGATTGTTGTTTTAAAGGTGTCCTCTCTTTATGTCAGTGTGAGCCGTCAACACTGTTGAATTGAGACGGTTGAGGCAAATCAACGAATCAGTGACCTTCTTCACCACAGAGCAACCAACATATAGAATATGGGCCTTTTTCTACACATTCTTTGCAGCACTTCTCTAACATACCTGATGTGGTTATTTTTCTTGAAATGCTTTGGCACATATGTACAGTATGCTCTGAAGAATGTGACAGTACACATTGCTCCAATCTTTGTTCTATTTTTGTTTAGTTTCCGAGGCTTTGTTGATAGTCATTGTACATTTTTTTCATGTTCAGCGGTGTTGTCAATTCTTTTCTATATCTATAGCGGACTAACATTAGTCTGTGCAAAATACTAGTTTGGGTTTTGCAGGGCATTGAGCCTCACTTCTATTGTCTTCCAGTCTACTCCTTGGTTGTCATAATCAAATCTTTGGTTTGTCTTATCTTTCACTTTGTGTTCATGAGGAGCTGATTTAGTATTCTGTGTGTATCACTATGGCATTATCCTAATCCCCCGTCACTATACAAATCAAAACTCAGTTGCCCCACTTGACCTGATGTTTTCATCATTAAGAGATCTTTGCTGAGAAAATTGTTCATGTCCAATCATTCTGTAGGCAAATTTTCATGTTATCCAGTTACTGTTCTTTCATATTTTAAAAAGAAAAACTCCTGAAATAATTCTGTGCTTAATATTCCTAAAATTGGCACCGGCATGTCTTTGCAATTAAATATGTAAATAAAATCCTCTGAAAAAAAATCTTCATGAACTAATCAAGCTATGCAAACATTTCTAAAGAAAAGTTAAGCAAGCTGCAGCTATGAGAGTGGTATTAGAAGAAGATCTCATGAATGTGTCATGGTGTTCAGAAAAACTCTAACACCCTTCAAGTTTTCAGCAGAGTTCCGACTCTGCTTAAAATCACATTATCCTTCAATAATCGTAAAAATAATATTTTTCTAAAGGTACTCCTATGCCAACATCTTCTAATCCATCTATCCTTGAACCCCTTTCTGTTTCAATTTAGTGAAATCTAGAAGAGAAATGTCCTTCCAATTGTTTAATTCAAAAACCTACAATCCAAAACAAAATCAATTGTCAAAAAGTGTTATGCGATGGTTTCTTTTTTTTTTTATTTTGTATTGTTTTATGAGAGTCACTGAACTTGTGTGAGGCTTAATGAGCACAAACCAGAGCAACTATATGTGCAATATATGGCTTTGATATATCTCTTTAAAAGAAAATCTCTCAAAGCACCCTAGTTAATACATTAAATGCCTTAGTGACCATGACAATTCTACCTTGTAATGTAGAAGGAAAGCACACTCAGTCAAACAATACCAAGGGCAGTATTAAGGCCCTTAGTCATTGAAAGTCAAAATAAGGTAGCATTCAAATGAGGCTGAACTGCAAATGAACCAGGCTGATGCTAGCTTAATCAGAAAGTTATACAAGATAAGCGACAAGCGACAGGGGACAAGAGAGAAGTCTGACTGCAGGCATATTGCAGATAAAGTGCAACACAAACAGTGCAGATGCAGATGACAGTGTGATAGTTTCAATGCTGAAGAACATTTTGAGTGACTGCATCTGTAACAAGTTGGTCCCACTGGACCAAAAACAAGACATGAAGAAACCTCTCACACTCAAATTCTTACAAACTCATCTTGATGTTTGTTCTCAGTATGTTAACCAGAAAGGGAGCAGTGGAGTTTGACACCATCTTTACATTTTGACAATTGCTCTGTCTGAAGCCAGTTGGAAAATTGAAAATGAACACTGTTTTACATCTGAGTGGCACACATTTTTCATGTATACTGGTGCATCTGTCTTTCTCATTCCACTAGAGGAGAAAAGACAGGCAATCAACTTATTTCAGAAGGAGACACCCCCAGGAGGAAGTGACAGAGGAGACAGTCAGGAAGACGAAGAGACATTTTTCTTGTTTTTGTTTGGTTTTTCATTGTTTGGAAGTCGACAGAAAAGTGGCACCTTATATACATTACGTATAATTTTAAATTTAATTTAATATATAAAATATAAATATTCTCTTGGTGCATTTGTCATCATCGTGATTATATGTCCTCCATAGCTGGGTTATACTTGGATTAATTACATAATTTCAAGTGCTGAGGGATAGCTGCTTAAAATCAGCAAAATAGCAATAACTTACAAATAACTGAATAAAAGTCTGTCCCCGCTTGTATGTGCATTTGACCACAGCAGCACTCTTGTCTCCTGTGTTGCTGCCAGATATCTAAAATAGAAGAAGTGGAATTTGTGTCAAAAATTGTATTTAAAACCGCAATAAGCCAGGGATGCTGATCCAATGTATTCTTTCCTCCATTCTCTTCAGAATACATATACATAACTGTGGAATCCAATGCAAACAGCATGACCTAATCCTCCTCAAACCTATTTAATAGTCGTGCAGAAAATGCTACTGAGGTTGCACATCCCCTCCCTGCTCCAGTGTGGCATAAACAGATCAGATACTTCAACTACTGGAGAGTGGGAATGGAGAAATTTGATTTTCGATAGAGTACATTGATATGGGGTATAAGGTGTCAGTGGCCATGTTTTATAAAAATGATTTACAAAAAGCGATACCTGTTGCAAATAAGCTTTACAACAGAATAAAACAATAATTCATTCTGTATAGTGGAAACTGTATTTTCACTTACTCATTTCCTTTCCAGTGGTAAAGATGTTTTGTTTTGTTTCTGTTTATTTGTTTATTTGTTGTGTCCCCAATTTGATGGCCTGGAGCATGTACTGGCTCTGGTTTAATGACTGAGTGAAAAGCCACTGAGAAAATGGAGGTACCACAGAGAACAAGCAGGTCACTTCAGCAGGAGGTTTGTGCAGCTATTACAGGCTGTTGTGTATCCCCACAGCAGGTATCATATTCCGGCTATTAAACTGAGACTCAGGAGGACAGAGGGTGTTAAAAGTCTGACTTGTTCTGCCTTAAATTCTTCACGGCATTTTGAGAAAAAGAAACATATTGACGGTATCTATGATTTTCAGGGAGAAAAAAAAGTAGTGCGATTCCACGTCCGCTCACTTGGCTAGCATGCCTGGATGACTCATCCTTGCCTAAAGACCCTATATCTTGCCATTAATCTCAGGGACAAGGTGATTACAAGGAGAAACGGCACATGAAGATTATATCCTTCTGTTTCCCAAATGCCACCTAATTTGAATTAATGATGATAATTCATTTCCTGTATCCCTGTTGAAAAAAAAAAAGACATTTACCATGGAATTAAGGATACAAAGGCTGGAAATTTGTATGTTATTTTGAAATGAAAAACTATTTATTTCTAAACCTAGTAATCTCTTGCAAGTGTATTAATGCATAAATATGCAGAGAATTAATTGAAATTGAAAAGGAGAGAATATACAGTTTTGATTCATTTTGTAAATGTTACTGATAAGTGATAAACATTAAATGTCGTATAAAGTATACAATTAATTATTGTGTAAAGTATAATGAAATATTTATAAAATATAATTACATATATTCCCCTCCTTGAGCAGCCACCTTATCGTGGTGGAGGAGTTTGTGTGTCCCAATGATCCTGGGAGCTATGTTGTCAGGGGCTTCATGCCCCCAGAAGGGTCACCCAAGGCAAACAGGCCCCAGGTGAGGGGCCAGACAAAGCATGGCTTAGAATACTCTCATGATGAAAAGCAACTTACGACCTAGTTTTCCCCTTTCCTTCTGACTGTTGTTTGTGGCTATGCACCCAACGGCAGTTCAGTATACCCACCCTTCTTGGGGTCCTTAGAGGAGCTGCTAGAGAGCGTTCCTTCTGGGGACTCCCTCGTTCTACTGGGAGACTTCAACGCTCACGTGGGCAACGACAGTGTGACTTGGAAGGATGTGATTGGGAGGAACGGCCTCCCTGATCTGACCCGAGCAGTGTTTTGTTATTGGACTTCCGTGCTTGTTACAGATTGTCTATAACAAACACCATGTTCAGGCATTAAGGTGTCCATATGTGCAATTGGCACCAAAGCACCTTGGGCTACAGTTCTTTGATCGACCTTGTGGTTGTATAGTCGGACTTGCGGCCGCATGTCCTGGACACTCGGGTGAAGAGAGGGGCGGAGCTGTCAACTGATCACCACCTGGTGGTGAGTTGGCTCCGATGGTGGGGGAGGATGCCAGTCAGACCTGGCAGACCCAACCATAATGTAAGGGTCTGCTGGGAACTTCTGGCAGAGTCCCCTGTCAGAGGGAGCTTCAACACCCACCTCTGGCAGAGCTAAAATCACAGGAGGCGGGGGACGATGAGTCCAAATGGGCTCCACACTTCCATTGTAGAGGCAGCAGTTTAGAGTTGCGTCCGTAAGGCGGTCAGCGCCTGCCGGGATGGCAACCCTTGAACCCGCTGGTGGACCCCAGTGCTGAGGGATGCTGTCAAACTGAAGAAGGAGTCCTATCGGGGCTTTTTGGCCTGTGAGACTCCGGAGGCAGCTGAGAGGTTATAGCAAGCCAAGTGGCATGTGGCTACAGTGGTCATCGAAGCAAAAACTCGGGCACGGGAGGAGTTCAGGGAGGCTATGGAGAATGACTTCGGTGGGCTTCGAGGAGACTCTAGTCCACCATCCGGCGTCTGGGGGGGGGGGCAGTGCTCCATCAACACTGTGTACAGTGGGAGCGGGGCGCTGCTGACCTCAACATGGGACGTTGTAGATCGATGGCAGGAATACTTCTCAGACATCCTCAATCCTATCGAAACGCTTTGCAATGAGGAAGCAGACCCAGGGGACCCTTGGGGGGGGTCAGCCTATCCCCGGGGCTGAAGCTCTTCAGCGGCGGGGCCCTAGGGATGGATGAGGTCCGGGTTCCTCAAGGCTCTGGATGATGTAGGGCTGTCCTGGTTGACACGCCTCTGCAGCATTGTGTGGATGTCGGGGACAGCGCCGCTGGACTGGCAGACCGGGGTGGTGGGGGGATTGGAGGGTGTGCTCCAACTATAGGGGGATCACAATCCTCAGCCTTCCTGGTAAGGTCTATTCAGCGGTGCTGGAGAGGAGGGTCCGCTGGGTCATTGAATTTCGGATTTAGGAGGAGCAGTGTGGTTTCATCCTGGTCGTGGAACAGTGGACCAGCTCTATACCCTCAGCAGGGTTCTCAAGGGGGCATGGGAGTTTGCCCAACGAGTCTACATGTGTTTTGTGGACTTGGAGAAGGCCTTCAACCGTGTCCCACGGGCAGTCCTGTGAGGGGTGCTCCGGGAATATGGGGTACCGACCCCTGTTATATGGGCTGTTTGGTCCCTGTATGCCTGGAGTCAGAGATTGGTCCACATTGACGGTTGTTAGTCGGACCTGTTTCCAGTGAGAGTTGGACTCTGCCAGGGGTGCCCTTTGTCACCGATCCTGTTCATAATTTTTATGGACAGAATTTCTAGGCGCTGCAAGGGCATCGAGGGGATCTGCTTTGGTGGCCACAGGATCAAGTCTGCTTTTTGCAGATGACGTGGTCCTATTGGCTCCGTAAGGCCATGATCTCCAGCTCTCCCTGGAGCAGCAGAGTGTGAAGCGGCCAGAATGAGGATCAGCACCACTAAATCCGAGATCATGGTGCTGGACTGGAAATGGGAGGAGTGCCCACTCCGGGTCAGGGAAGATGCCCCAAGTGGAGGAGCTCAAGTATCTAGGGGTCTTGTTAACGAGTGAGGGAAGGATGGAGCGGGAGATGACAGGCAGATCGGTGCAGCATCTGCAGTAATGCGGACTCTGTACCGGTCTGTCGTGGTGAAGAGTGAGCTGAGCCGGAAGGCGCTGCTCTCAATTTACCAGTTGTTCTGCATTCCTACCCTCCCCTTTGGTCACGAGCTGTGGGTAGTGACCGAAAGAACGAGTTTGCGGATAGATCGCGACCGAAATGAGTTTTCTCCGCAGGGTGGCCGGACTCTTCCTAAGAGATAGGGAGAGAAGTTCGGCCATCCGGGAGGAACTCGGAGTAGGGTCACTGCTCGTCCGCATAGAGCAGAGTCAGATGAGGTGGCTCGGGCATCTGGTCAGGATGCCTCCTGGATGCCTGCCGGTGGAGGTATTCCAGGCATGTCCATCTGGGAGGAGGCCACGGGGAAGACCCAGGATACGCTGGAGAGATTATGTCTCTAGGCTAGTCTGGGAGCGCCTTGGAGTCCCCCCAAAAGAGCTGGACCATGTGGCTTGGGGAGAGGGAAGTCTGGGCCTCCCTGCTCCAGCTCCCGCCCCCACAACCCGACCACGGATAAGCAGAAGAAGATGGATGGATGGATGGATGGAATTACATATATTTCTTCATTCTTTAATACAATTTGTGCCCTCTGAGCATCATGGCTCGGCGGGTTAGAACATTCCTGGTTCGCTTCCCGCACTTCTCCTAGGCAGTGGAAGGGTTGTTGAGCAAGGCACTGAGCCGCTAACTGCTCCCCCTTCTCCTTAGCTGCCTTCTACTCATTGACCTTACATGATAGGTTAAATGCAATGTTCGCTGATGCCGTGCTCTAAATATAACTGAATGTGACAGTTAAGGTTTTTCTTCTTTTGATGTTACATGTTTAATCAATTGAGATTATTCCAGGGATTTCTTATAAAAAAGTTCACAGTATGAAGTACATTTGAAAATCTTCAGCAGGTTGGTCACAAAGCCGAACAGTGATAAAAAATTTAAAGCCCAAATTTTGCCCAAAGGGAGCATCATTAAATTGGTAATTATTTTGTGATTTGCTGCATTTAATTGTCCATTACTTGAAAATCGAATGCATCGAATGTAACAGAAACAACAAGTAGCTTTTTTGCAGAGGGTCCATAACCTTTGTAGTTCCTTTTACACTCAGAGCACACTTGTGAATTTCTCCTTGAGCTGCTAAGAAATGTATTGCTATATGTTGCTTTTCCTGAGTGTCAGAACCCATGAGTGTCCACTTTCACTGTTCGAGGAATGAAAACCTCCCAGCTGAATGCAGCACAGGAGGGTGGAAATTTCATCACTCACCCAACCACAGTAACCACAGAGGCTTTCTCATTTCTCACTGTATCAAGAAGGTTATCTTTCTAGAAGAATTTCATGACTTTACAAGGGTGAACCCTTCTGTATCTCCTAAACAAATAATCAATGACTGATTTACTTTGCTGTACCCTGCTGCCCCCACAGGGCTGTTACACATGCAAGACACATTTATCAAGCAAGTACCTTTACATATTTCTCAATTTTCTGGTAGTAACCAAATGTTCAAAGGTTCTACAATGTTAGTCTTTTTGTTTAATATCACAGTTCAAAAAGAAAAAAAAATAATATTCCAAATGTGGAACCTGATAATAGATAAGCAAATAAACTGCAATTCTACTCAGTACTACCTCAGGACAATTCTGCAATGCTGCACTTGACATCCAGCACAGCCAGTGCTGCACTCAACGTCATGTCACTTAACTATGTATTCAAACCATCTATGTACAACCAGTCCACTTTAACCAGATTGACATTACTCCACCGCATTCTGTTTATTTTATCGGTGCCAGTTTTCCTTTGTCGTCACCTATCTGTCCTTATCCTTGGTAATTTGTCCTTACCCTTGTCAATTTTCACTGTTTACTAACTTATTTGTTCGAGTCTCACCCTTACTGTGTGTAATTTATCTATATATGTGTATGTATATACATGTATTTTACATTTATGTAGGTATGGTATGTGTATGTATGGATGTATATGTGAATACGGGCATGTATACATATATATGTATATGTTTGTTTGTATGTATGTGTCTATTTATATATGTTCTTTCTTTTTTAATTGTTTAGTGCTTGTTTATATGTTGTCTGTTTTTTGGGTTGTATTTTTTGATAGTTATTGTAGCGCTGCTGTGGCAAACGAATTTCCCCTATGGGGATCAATAAAGTCTTATCTTATCATATCATATCTTATCTTATCTTATCTTATCTTAACCTGCACTTTGTGAGTTGCACACTCTAAACTGCACTCGACTTTTTACATCTTGCAATACTGTTTCAATTTTTGTGCATGTTTATATTCCCTGCACTGCTACATAAAGTTATGACAATATGTTTATTATTATTTATTTGTCAACACTCATCTGGATGCACTGTGGACGGCAAAGTAAGAATTTCATTGCACAGGGAAACACGTTTCCACATTGAATCTTGAATCTTTGAGTGAATAAATTAATGAATGTCTTTATATGTGACCTTTTATCAACTCGCACCCATTGCATGGTAAACTCCGCCTCTCATCCAATGACAGCTTGAATAGGCTCCAGTCCTCTTCGGGACCCTGAGTGCAGGATAAGCGGAGTAGATAATGAATGAATGAATTTTAAAAAGTAACACAAGATGATAAAATGGTGAACTTACTGTCAGATAAATCACCCCCAAATTGGCCCTGACCAAATGGGATTTATTAGGTTCTAAAACTAACCTACAAAAGCATTTGCTTCTCAAACACGATGAGAATATTCCAAGACTGTGACCATCAGTGACAATGATTACAATCAAGCTTTGGGGGAGAGCAAAGACTGAGAACTGTTCGCAGTTATTCATTCAAAATATACCACCTTATCTTGAGACAAATGTCTGTGATTGTCTTAACAAACCCAGGCCTTAATTATATCCATTTAAAATTTTAGAAGAATGTTTCCCAGGAAATTAATCTATCTTCTGCTGAAATTATCTAATTAAAGGGCGTACATAAATCTGTGTAAGGATATATGTGTTGGAGAATGAATCCTAGCTTTCATCTAGACAGTGAAGGAATAATCATTGTTATTTTCTGCCTTCAAAATCAATCAGGTTCCAAGCAATTGGATTGCACAGTTAAGGTATAGTGTGTCGCCCAACTGCCAAGTGTAAATTAGGGCGGTGAAGAAAAACTACTCTATTTTCTAATCAGAAGTTTTTATACAGCCCGTATATGGGTATCTATTTCTCAAGGGACGGATTTTTCACTTTGAATTACTCCTCCAGTCCATTTATCTCATGGCCAATAAAGTCTCAGAACCAGTCAACAAATTGTCCTTTTTGAGATTTGATGTCAGCAGAGATGAATTCAATGTCAGCTCTCTATTAGTGTGTTTGTGGGGGCCAAAGCATAGTGAAGCTAAAGCAGGAGGAAGAGTTTTGGGTACTGTATCTACGCACAAGAAATTACCAACACAGAATTAATCATAATCATTAAAAACAAATAAGTAATGGCTAAAATGTGCAGAACACAGGTGAAAGTTTGAAATTGCATACATGTGCCATATGCTTTAAGCAAGGTAAAGCATTACTTGGGAATGGAATATAATCTTTATTTGATTATTCCTTTTGTGGCACAATATTGTCCAGATCTTTTGAAAAGAAAATTATGTCGCATACATTTGCCTATGGCAGAAATAAGATATTTCCCAATTACTTCCATATGATATTAAATGATAATAAAAAAATTAACAGTGATTAGTTTTATGTTGTGTGTTTGTGTAGTTGAAGAGGAAAGAAATTATAGACATGTCTTTGTTTTTGTTATCCCTGTTTTCTTCAACAGGCTGTGAGGCTACTACACATCACGATTTAGCATTGTCAGACAAATGCAGATATTAGTGAATGATGTTTGTACCTTATAAAATTCAAATCTGAGTAATATCACAAGGAATTATGCAGCTTCCAGTGTTTTCCCAACAACATGATAAATACTACGACTTAGTTTTACCAGCCAAGGTAAATTTTGCTGTCTTACGGTGATCTGCCTGTACATATTGATTTTTCAGCCTTTCAAATATTTTCACAAAATTTCTCATTTAGAATATTGTATGCAAGTCCCTGCTAAATGGAAGAAAAGAGCCCGCCAGAAATTGTCTTAAAGTTGAGAAGAGGTCTAATCTATGTCTAAGTATGCAGAGAACTACTTTAGAGTTCAGGCTGTAATTTAGTGTATCATTCTCCTCGCTTTTTGCCATTCTTGTATCATCAAACCTTCAAATAAACCTCAAAACAATTTGGAAGCTCAGGTTGTCACTAAAAAAAGTCAGAGTCAACTGTTTAGTACAGTAAATGCCTGTATCCCTTAGGATATCATGTGCTCACTTGCTGTGCTGATTTTATTTATTTGTCTCTCTCAACTTATTTCATGCGGCCCCTGGAGATATTAACATTAAATTGGTTTTTGGTTCAGAAGCTACACAGATGCATTAGAACTTGTAATGGACTTTGCTTTGGTAAAGGCATCAGACGCTGTATTGATTGTGCCTACTGGGTACAGCTCAAACTGCTTCAAATCCATGAATAATTCATGCCTTTATTACTATTATTGTCCTAATTGTGACAATGTTTGGATGGCAAACTGCTTAAAAGGAAAAAGCGGGGTTTATTTTTTTCTGTCTAGCTGCCCTACGCTGTTTGAAAATGTGAAATGTAATGTAATCATATTTATACATGATAATTGTAACCATTATGCAGATGCTGACTTATGTTGCCTGAAAGACAAACAAAGTTTTAGAAGGATATCGTCTCTTACTTTTAATTAAAACTCAGAGACAGCTTAATTGCAGTGCAGTTTTGCTCTGCTGGCCCGTGATTGCTCCAGAAACTGAAAACAAGATTGTAAGAGAAACTGCTGCAGATACAGCTATGCAGTTCCTGCCCTACGGTGCCCCTTTAAGTGTGGACTTCACACAGCTTTCCCTGCAGATTCCATATGATTATGTGATACGCCTCCTTTTACTTCTTTTTATGGTAGTTTGATTGGTGAAAGCTATATGGCACTTAAACTCAATCTCCATGTCCATGAGAATCAAATGAACGACCACCTTTACTCCTTTTCCTCTCAGGCAATTTTGTCACATTTGCATATCATGAGGTGTGATGTTCAATCAATGTCCATTATCAGACTTTTGAGAATTCGTCACACCGATCAGTTATTCAATGCAGGCACGAAATTGCATGGAAGATGCCATTCTACAAACCTCAGCCTCTAGCATGTCTTTAGCTGACTCTGCATTTCTTTGTGAAGTCTGATCGGTTATAATGCATCATAATGACTTGAAATGGTTACGAATGGAATAAGTCACCCCATTTCGAGCATGCATAATAATTATTGATGTCACAGTCATTGATGAGACATTTGGTTATTGACAAACCTTTCTTGAACCTTTTTGTGTGTGGACCTATATTTAACTGAGAGAGAGAGAGAGAGAGAGAGAGAGAGAGAGAGAGAGAGAGAGAGAGAGAGAGAGAGAAAGAAAGAAATAGCAATCAAGTGTGTGTGTATGTGTTGGTGTGTGTGTATGTCTATGCGTTTGTCTGAAGGTTAATTTTTGTAATCCTCTAGCCTCTTGTTTCATGGATAGTAATGTGGAAGTCCTCCTCTTGATGTCTTCCTAAAGCATTACTCTGAATGTAAGATTGAAAGTGCTCTCAAACTACTTTGCCATACAAAGGCCTGTGGTCTCTAATTGTGATCTTGTCTTAAATAGCTATACAATATAATTCAATTTGCTTTGGAAATTTTCTTCAACAGTAAAATGACCAATAATTATGAAAATGATTGCCATTGTGAGATCTATTTATGTTGTTCAAATGCCCAGGAAAAAGCCTCAGTGCCCTTTTCATGGGTTATAGAGCTAAAAAGGTATATTCCATATATATCTGAGGCCAAAAGCAGATGTGCAAAGCTTATGCTTCATTCCCCAACACCTTGGGAGACATGCCCTTGACTGAATATTGAGTTCATTGAATCTCGACCCCTTGGCCTCTCACACAGTTGCTGAGCTATCACGTCCAGTGTAAAGCTAAGGCTGGCAACAAAGCGTGTTTCATGTATCATGTATCTCGTGGACTGCTGATATGTTAAGCCACAACACTATTTTGAGGTCTTTCTGAAATACGTAGTTTGAATGATAATACAGCTCTACCTTTGCAGCAAAAAATGTGAAAAAATGATTAGAGGTGAAGGTGATGAGTATGAGCAATAGTGGTTAATGTGACATACCTTGGTTTAAGATTTGTTGCTAGATGCCTATATTTCCTTTCATTTTAGTCAAATGGTGTGACATTTTCAACAAATTCGCAACATTATAGACTGCAGAAAACAAATTTACACATGGCAGTGGATGCACTTATTGTAGTCAATCCTTGGCACCAAGAATTTGTGTAAATGTGATCGGATTTTCCTTCCACAGTGAAACTAATCTTTTCAAGGCGGGTTTGTCAATAGATGGTACTCAGAGCATTTATAAGGGATGTCTAAAATGTCAGCACTACCTTTCAGACGAAAATAAGAACATAATGGTAAGACTGCAGTTAGAAGACTATTTAGGGCAAAGGTCAGCACCAGACGATCCACTGGCCAAACTTGCCTGCCATCAAGAATATCTGTCCCACCTTGATATTTGAAATTTCTTTAAAAAAGGAAGTGCAGTTACACCTATTACCATGGTGTCCAGGAATTCTCTCACCTAACACCTCAGTTATTGTCTTATCCAAGTAAGCACTGCTGAACGTAAAACTGTTTTTTATTAAATTTGTATTTGTCTTTTTTTCGCAAATTAAGTGAAATGCATTGAACTGAATTAAGGAGGCAGGAGAGAATTACTGCAGGTGGAGGTGACAATGCAAAAAACAAAGAAAACACTGGAGTTCAAGGGCAATTTCATCTGCGTGATGAAAGTGTAACTTTCTTGTCTATTTGTCCCCACTCTCCAAGTCCACAGAGAAAGAATCTCCTCTGCAATTCTTTACATTTTGTAAAAGCATGGGATGGCATGAAAGAGACAAGCATCAGCACTTTGCTTTATCTTTTTGTGTGATGCATGACTAGATTACTTTGTAATGTTCGCAATTTGCAAAAAATGCTGACATTCTCAGGCACTTTAAGAAAAATATGCTGCAAGTAAAAAAAAAAAATTGTGCCTCCCTGGAGAGCCTGTCAACACTAAACATCGGCTCATAAGCCTCAACATATATTTCCAGGAAAATATACTGGCTACCTCATGTCTTTGTTAACCAGAGTAAATAATACAGTTGCAGCCATTATAAATGACTGTTCTTGGTGTCAAGTTTTTTTTTATGGAAGAACTGTCAACATGTAGAACAAATAACTAATTATCAGATCTGTGACGAAAAAAATCCCAAACACCTCCTTCATTACGAGATGACAGCCTCTTTATACGCTATCCTGGACTGTGTGTGAAGTTTATGAATGCGTTAACTCCCTAAACTGACAATTAATGTGCTCAAATTTAATGCACATTGCCAGCTCACTCTGTCTGCTCCACAGCACGATCATTTACTTACGCAGACAGTAAACTCTTCAGCTCAGAGTTAAATTGTTGATCATCTGAAGTCAAACAACATATTGTGTATTAGTAAATTGAGCAACCCTATTGTGTCCTTCATAAAATAAGTTCTACTCCTGGTGATGAGTGCACAAACAACATTTAAAATGTAATATTCTGTTCTTGCATGATGTGCTCAAAGTCTTGTTTGCACTTAATGATATAGTAATTGTGTAGGTAAAATTTGGTTTTGTTAATGTAACATTCAGTAACCTCCAGAAGTAACAATGAATTGTAAGAGATCCTATGCCCTTGTAATAACAGTACATGGCATGGAAGGTTTGTTTCTATCGCCACATTCATGCTCATGCTGCTTAAAATCAACTCAAGCATGTAACAATAAAACTATTTGCAAACTAATGACAAGAGCTGTAACAGGGTAAAGCTGTGCCGGTCTGATTTTTATGAGCATATGGATTAATACAGTAATCGATACGGGGTCATGTAGGTGTTGTGTCCATGTATGTTTGAATTTTACGGAGATGGACCACTGATAGGAAAACTAAAGATTTAATTGTACATGCAGCGCAAGGTTATTAAATTCACCCAGCATACTAGAGCCAATCTCTTCCTATATGTATTTGTTGTATTCCATGCAGTTTTGAGGCCTTTTACAATGTCCACTTAAAAACCATACGATTATGTGTTGTGGTTCCTCTATTGTGTGTGTAGAGTTTAAAAAACAATGTATTTTCAAATGACTCAGTCCTGTTGCTTGATCTTCTCTTTTATGCAATTTGCTGGGATTCTCAAGCTGTGGCTTGTAACAACCACATGTCAGTGTTGGGTCCATGTCTGAAGAGTCACAGTGTGCAGAGCAGCAGCCAATTTCATGAGCCACCAACCACCGAGCCTCAAACCAGTGGCCAGCTACATAACATTAGTCTTTGCATGAACATTTTGGCTTTGTCATAAGCTAGGAAAGAGGGTTTTGAACACTCTATCTAAGTGACACTAAACTCTCCACTCACATTTCACTTCACCAACCAGGCTTCATCTTACTCCTTACCGTGAACCATTAAGTAACGTGAACAATCAAATATAAACTGCTGAATTGAATAAACTGAGCGCTTTTCTGTTTGTTTTTTCCCCGTTCTGTTTGTCAGTTTTGAACTGAATGTCATGTCCAACCCCTTAACAATGCTGTGTATGATAGAAGGGAATAAACTAATAAATGAAATATTGCAAAATGGCCTTTACAATCAAGATTAAATATTTTTTATTACAGAATTGGAAATGCAGGAAATAATGGTTGGATATATCCAAACCCCATGTATCCACTATGAGAAATTGAAAGTATGAAATTTAGTATGAGGAAAGAAGGGTTTCAGTTAAATGTTAAGACATAAAATAATCTACAAAGAACACCTCAAACATAAAGGTGCACCAAATAATAACAGTAATATGATGTACGATTGTTCTGCAAAACTTAAAACAATAAAGGAGCAGAAATCTCCAACAAGTTTAGACACTCCAGGCGTTCGAAACACCGAGTATCAGTGATGGAAAAGGAGAACAGTCGTCAGCACACCATTTACTCATTCTTCCAGCTTCACCCATAGTCTCCTATATGGCAGCAAAATCTCTGTGATTCAGAGAAAATTATCATCATGTCTGGATGCTGCTAGTGACAGTGACACAAGTCATTCACATAACAATGGAAGAAAAGGAAATCTGGTGCATCTCCTCATCGGGGCTTGTTGGCCTTGACCTCCAACATCACTGGATGTAATTGTACGTAGGAGATCTTCCACGACTGATTTTTTTTTTAACAATGGTGAGAGTGCACATGCAATTGGCTAATGGATCTGTAAAATGACCCACATCGAATAAATGCATGCCTGACACCTCAGTCCATTTATGCTCCCTTTCAATTAGCACTCTGGCAACTGAAATGTGCGTTTATGGGGCTTTTGGGTAGGCACAGATGTTGAACTGTAAAGCTTTGCCCAGGACAGATGCAACGTAAAAGGTGACTAAATGAGCTTTGAGTCAGCAGTTTGGGTAAAATGTACTCTAGAAATGACCAAAAACCTTGGCCATGGCCTGTCTGTAATACATTAATTGCATTTAGATGAATGTGTTTAAATATAATGCAAACAAGAAAAATGAGCCAGCATGTCAAGGCCAAAGTCACTTATGTACCAAGAGCACATCTAAGCAGCATTAAAACCACAGCATAAGTAAACATTAAGATTGCGATATCAGCCGCAACATGTTAACATAAGTAAACAAGGTTATGTGAAAGGAAAGTAACCCCTTAATCATGTGATTACACCCGTGGGTCAAGAATATAACACCAAATCATTTATAACTGCAGCTGTACCATCATGTCCTACATATGAACGAAGTGAAACACTTGTCCAATCTAAACTCTGGCAAAAATAAAAGGTTACAGGTTCAATGTACATAAACCTATGTGCATTGGTGAACATTTAGAACATCTCTAGTAGACATGTCATGTGAAATATGGGAATATTTAATTTAATAATTAACAATTGAATAATATTATTTAATACAATTGAATAATTAATTTAATTTAATAATTCAAGGAATATAGACTGGCATCATATTCAGGCCAAAAAAATAGTTAATCTTTTTTTAATCCTACGCTAACAAAAGCGCATGAATTTATTGTGAGCAGCAACGATTTTCTAGATAACATTAAGATTAAACGTTAAACAACAAAGAAAATATTAAACCTTAAACATTTAAATTCATTTACAGGGACACCTAAAATTTCTGGTCAGAATCCTTCAATATAACTGGTGAATGGCTTAATGGAAAGGCCCATTAAACTTCAAGCTATAAAAGTACATCACATATACATCATTTCTAATTATACCCTATGATAGTACTTATTAAGTACCCATTACCTCTGTAAAGTAGGCCAAAAACCTTGCTCATATGTACTAAGTAACTTGAAACCTGTCATGGGTTTCCTCTCAATAGGAATGATAGCCAATGGGTTATCAGTCTCTGACGGCTTTTCAAAGTTTATTTTGCAGCCCCCAAGAATTTCAGGTGTCTACCAGCCTCTTGTCAAAGCTAACGCTGCTGCTCAAGGCCTGAGGGGCTCTGGTTGCATCTCAGAAAAGAATCTTCATGAATAGAAAATGAATTTTGTGAACTTTTCTTCTATGATGGATACCCACCAAGAGTACGTAATAGAAATAGTATGTAATATCTGTACGTTATGACCAGCAAATGCAGGGTATTTGTTGATAACACTTCCAAGCTGCTTTAAAGTACCTTAAACATTTAAGAATGGACTTTTGGTTACTTGAGTGGATGGAATGCTGTGATGAGGGGGATTGTGGGCATAAAAATGAATGCATTTGAGATGAAGTAGGAGAGCCCCTGAACCTCACTACCCTGGTTGCACTTATTTTTGTACTTTAGGTTTAAGATAAATACTGTATATCCAGTGAAAGAACACAGACTAGTCAATAGATCTATGTTATCATGTTAACCTGACATATGTGCATTATTAATTTTTCTAATTAGATGATTGTACTGTGGTGCTCGGCGAGGAATAATTGGTGATGGAGCCTTAGAATCGTGGATGAGTTTAAACTTTAATCATGAGCACCAACAATACAACAGAACAGAGTACACTTCCGGGGCGTATATATACCCCCGGCTTAAACCATGACTAGTTCTGTGGGGTGAGAGGACACACCCCTCAGTGTCCACCACACGGCCCCCACTGAACACCCAGAAGGGATCCTGGAACACAAACTAGTGCCTCACAGGAGGCCTGATCGGCCTGCCATAACGGCTGCATCATTCCCCAGTCGAAATAGCCGGGGGCCCCGCATGCTGGATGCGTTGAGGCGCTGCTAGGGTCCTGGATGGAGGGTGACCACGGTTGGGACAGGACGCAGAACTTCACCAGCCACCCTGTGTGCCAGCTTCAGCTGATCAAGTGACACCCGCTCCCTACGCCCATCCACGTCCAGCACAAAACTCTTAGCGCCCGCCTCAAGAACCAGGACAACCAATTGTACCGCGGCTGAAGAGGTGAGCATCATGGCGCACAAATACAAACTGAGCAGACTGAGATTCAGGGCCTACCAGGTCGACAGGTACATGGTCGAAACGCCTGGCCTGAATCGGAAGCAGCTCGAGGGCCACCCTAACATGCAGGTGAATCTTAGCCCGCAGGCACGCCACACGTGGCTGCCCACTCCTTCATATCCTTACGAATGACAGGCCAGATGAACTAAGCACTCACCATTTTCACTGACACTCAGATGCCCAGGTGCAAGAGAGAGTGCACCGAGTCAAAAACACACCAACGCCAGGCCACCGGAACCACATGGGGGGACTGTGGGTAAAGACGTCACGGAAGAGGGCAGGGCCACCTTCCTGCAACACTACCTCCTCCAGCTGAGCCCGTGTGCACCAACTTCAGGATGAGAATATCCAGATCGCTGGGCTAGTCAGCAGCCATAGCCGAGAAATCCACCCCGACATCCACAGGGCACACAAGCGCACTTGGCAGGCAATCTATTACGGGGTTGGACTTCCCTGCCAAATGACGAATGTCCGTCGTAAATTCAGAAATGGCCAAAAGTTGTCACTGCTGGCGGGTGAACCACAGCTCAGGCACTTTACACATGGCAAACTTTAACAGCTTACGATCCACATACACCACAAATGAGCAGCCTTCCAGAAGAAAATGGAAATGCTGCATCGCCAAATAAAGGGCCAGAAACTCCCTGTCAAACACGCTGTACTTGTGTTTGCTATCCTGGAGTTTGCAGCTGAAGAATGCAAAGGGGTTGCCACGCATTCGCCACCCGCTGTCAGCCCCCACGCCGTCGGTCAGCGCCTTGGGCGCTGGATGGCCAGAAGGGCTGTGGTAGCCGTCAAAAGCCTGAACCTGCTCTGGAGTCCTGTCGACTGTGTCGCTCCCCTGCCTGGATGGCAGCTCCCCATAAAGTGGCTGAAGGAGGTGGGGCAATGGCAATGGAACTACGTCTTGCGTTGAAATGCGCTAGCCCAGGAAGTCAATCACCGCCCAAACTGCTGAGTAGTGAGCCGCTGCCTCTGGCCTGAATGTCTCCTCGCATTGGGGGGAAAAGGCTCTTCTGCGAGCCAGAGACCACTAGGAATCTCAGTCCATACCTTGATGAACAGCAGTTGGGTGTGTCCGCCGGTGCCCTGAGTTGCTTCCAAGTGCCGGCTCGCTGTTTTCCTGGCGCCCCGAAAAAGCATGGGGGAATGCAGCACCGCGCCTTGCTGTCGAATCCCGAGGTTGGCCCTTTGCCCCCTTGGGGCGGCCACACTGCTCAACATGGCCGAATCCTGCGACCCCTGGCGCCTCTCACAGGGGCCCTGGCACCACACTCTGGATGGTGAACTGCCTGGTCATCAGCAGGACACAGTCAACTTCCACTGCCAAACCCCGGTAGTTGCCGGTGGCCAGACATCGGGAGTTTCGCCAAGATCACACACGCTGCAGGCAGAAGCTGGTGCAGGAAGATATGCATGAATAGGAACCCGCCATTGCCAGATCCCAATAGCGCCTGCATGTTATCCATTATGTCAACGGCCGACCCATCGCCCAAACCGGGCAGGGAAAGCAGCTTGTCCATCCGCCCTGCGGCAGGGAGAGTAGCAGGCTCGGCGAGCAGCAGGCGTCATCATGTCAGAGTCACCAGTGTGGTGCCCGCCAGGATAATTGATGACGGAGCCTTGGAGTCGTTGATGGGTTTAACTTTAATCATGAGCACCAACAATACAACAGAGCACAGTGCACTTCCGGGGCGCATATATACCCCCAGCTTAAACCATGCCCCCCAGCCCCTAGTCCTGTGGGGTGAGAGGCCACGCCCCTCAGTGTCCACCACAGTACCTGTCTTTAGTAGAAGAATGTACTCTTCTCATTTATTCTGTTACCTTTGTCATGTAAATTATTGTCTCAAACTGTGAATAAACATGAATTTTAAATCACCTATGAGAAAGGGTGCTTTTTTTATCCCTTCATTTGTTTTCTGGTTGGTGTTTACCACATTTTAATATATAAATCCTTAATGAGTTTTGATTATCTTGGAGAATTATTGTTGTTTAACAGATAAATTCAAGCGTGTTTATATATTAATGTATGCATGTCTGATTTGTGTTCCTTATGCGTGTTTGTTTTTGTGTGATGTACTATAAGTATGTTACGTGATGAAGTTAATTGGAAACCAAGACAAATTTGTTAAGTGCTTCATTTTATCTTATTATTGCTATAAGATTGAAATAGATAACTTATTCCCCCCCTATACTGACTATACCATATCCAAAATGCTTCAACAGTGTCTCGAATATGAAATTATGCATTTTCATTTACTATGTTTCATACCAACTTGTTCTGTCATCCAACTACTTCTAATCAATCAGCAGTCTTTTACAAAACACAATTATTTAGCGACTAATATTTTTACAAGTTACATAAAAACAATGAAATATCTCAACATATCTTAGATTATATGAAATTGTAAAAAAAGTTTTCACTCATAGCCTGCCACTGTTGTTTACATCACAAAGCTCTCTGGGTAGTGACATCACAAGGTTGGCCTCAGCTTGGTCCCATTAATTTTACCGTACAGTGCAAAAACATGTCATCTGTGCAACCCTTCCCATTTGAACACATGAGAGATATTCGAGCAGGGAGGATTACACTGAAGACAGAAGTCCAAATGAGCTTCAAAATTAAGGCGAATATTGACGTGAAGAGGCAACAGTCAGCAAAAGTCACTGGTGTGCGTGCAGGATCTGAGTTGCTTTGCTAAAGAGAGAGAGAGCTTGTTGTCAGGAGCTCCACTATTTGTCATCCGCTGTTCACTTTAGACTTACAAACTGTTATGTTCACTGACCGGGTGACTGATTGTTCCATTGCCCAGTCTTTCATCATCATACTTCTGGAGTAGCAGGATGTTGTCATCCTCGCAGGAGAACATTCTGTATTTCCTGCTATGGCATTTGTTCGAGCGTGGCTTCACTCGTTTCCCAAGGACCTTTTGTATGCTTGTAAAAGAATGAAGAAGTTTGGCTTTATTGTCCGTTTAAGACTTGCAGCATTGTGAGTTCCTTCAGCAGCTTAGCCCGGCTAAATGTGTCAAATGCATGGAAAGAAGTGGTGAGAACACAGTCACGGATCCTCAGGAGTTTGTGTGTATTCAAAAGCAATTTGCCAATCCTTTCTTCTCTTCTTGCCCCTCGGAAAGTTGTGTAGACTGGCATCAGTCTACAGTGTAAAAGCAGTATAATGTGGCATTATTACGATATATACCATACCTTGTGAAAGTTAGCACTAGCAGAAAGCCAAAGTTTATTCGAGCAACCCTCAGATGTCATCAACCCAACATGTTTTGCACGAGTAAAACAATGGCTACACCATTAGGTTAAAATGTGTTAAAAATTCTTAGTGCTATTCTAACAATTCATTCTAGTATGATACAAACCACCATAAATTCTTCTTCTTTTCCTTTCGGCTTTTCCCTTCAGGGGTACCCACAGTGAATCAACCTCCTCCATCTAGCCCTATTCTCTTTACAAACCTCTCTCTCGCCAACTAACTTCACATCCTCTCTCACTACATCCATAAATCTTCTCTTTGGTCTTCCTCTAGATCTCCTGCCTGGCATCTCCTGCCTGCCATCTCCAATGATCACAATGTTATCTGCCTCAGCTGTCAGCCTGTCAGTCACCACTGCAAACAAGAGGAGGCTCAGAGCTGATCCCTGATTAACTCCCATCTCCACCTTGAACTTCTCTGTTACACCGACAGCACACCTCACCTCTGTCACACAACCAGCATACATGTCCTGCACCAGTCTAACATACTTCTCTGCCACTCCAGACTTCCTCATATCATACCAGAGCTCCTCTCTCAGCACCCTGTCATATGCTTTTTTTAGGTCTACAAAAGTGCAATGCAGCTCCCTCTGACCTTCTCTGTACTTCTCTATTGACATTCTCAAAGAGTAGCTCTTTTTAGGCATGAAGCCATACTGCTGGTCACAAATGCAGACTTCTTCTCTCAGTCTACTTTCCACTACTCTTTCCCATACTTCATTGTATGGCTCATCAACTTTACAAACCACCATAAGATAAAGCATAGTTATGCATATTAGTCTTCCCTGGTGACAAAAAAGTCCCTTTGGATCATTTTATTTCTTGATCTGATAATGAGGCAGTACTATTACATTACAATGCAAACTTACATTTTCCCAACACTAGTTTTGGTTGTAGTTTTTTTTTATATTAAAAGACAGGTGTGAAAGAGAAAACTAAGCTCCATTGTGCAAGAGAGCGGCGCAATCAACCAGTTCAACAAATTACCAAAAGATGTGATGGGAGGAAAATAAAGTGGAAAAAACTAACAAAAAAGGTAAAATACAAATAGCAGTAGGTTATCACAAGAAACAGAGTACAAATAGTGTAATGAAGAAGTAAATTTAAGTTAAATTTTGAAGCATTGTTATTTGCTTGAGTAGTTTGATTTCACAATACTCTATACTTCCACTGTTGTCTCTTTGTTGTTTTTGCCTTTAATTTGTCATCTCCAGTGAAATTGGAGTAATCATTTAATCCAAATCAAAGTTTGAAAATAATGACGGTAACCTGATTTCCTGAAGTGCAGGCACACACGGTGAAGCTGGTGTGTCAAACGCTTTGAATTGTCACTGTGGGGATTAATAAAGAATGAGCTTCTTTAATGTTTCGCCTGAGTGAGCTCATAAAAGCCGACATGTAGTGAGGGAAGAGACGGAATACAAATAAACCTAGGCCCAATAAATGTCACAGCTTTTCTTTTGTGTTTTCAAGGCATGCAGGAAATAGACTTGGGTGTCCACGATAGGAAGTCAGGAGAAGAGGCTGGAAAAAATAATTTTGCACAAGCTTGGCAAAGGGTAGTGCAAAATGCTCTCAATTTGTCATACACAGCTGGCTGGATGCATTCAGTGAACAGAAGCAAAAGTTGGTGTCGTCATGTATAGTCTGTCCTCCATCTGATTCAACTCCATCCAGAGTAGCCAGAGAAATTTTCCATTCTGGAATTGTCTGGATAAGGTTCTTCAGACCTCAGCACCATCTGCTTCATGCTTGCTTCTTGATCTTGCCAAAAACATTTTTAGGGTATATTTATTCATTTATTTTCTTGTTTTCCAAGCTGATGTCCATGCTGAATCAGCCTCTATTTAGGGATCTTTTTACTTTTCTTTTCAAAAAGTTCATACTGGTTTGAAAGTCAGTCAACCAAGACGTGAAATTTCTGTGGGCACCTTGAATTACAAAAATATAGATATGGTGAATAGACACTTGTACCTTTTTTGGTCAAATTAGATAGAAGTGCAATTTTGGTTTAACTTTACAGTAATTTTTGGGTCTCAAAATTTGATACATCTGATGATCTATAAGTCCCAGGCAAACATTATTTTTTTGTTTTTGCCTTGCCTGTCCAGGCTCATCTTTGATGGTTCCTAGTTTTATTTCCATGAGTCAGGGCTTTAACTTAATATATTGTTCCTCCTGGCGACTGTTGTCTTTCCAGGAACGTGCATAACTACACAGATTGAATGAGGCCACCTCACCTGAATGCTGTAGCAATTCAGTACTTGAAAGAATAACATGAAGCTAAGGGAAGCCACCTTTAAAAAATAAATATCTGTTTCTTGTTGACCGAGAGAAGAATAATACATTTCTGAGAAAAGGACTGGGGACTGATTCATGCTGAAATCCATCTCTTTCCCAAGGTCAGTCTGGATTGACTGACATAGATGAATAGATTGATGGATGATTTTGCTCATCATTTTAAAACAACGAACAGCACAGGTATGTAGTCATTCTCAAGAAAAACGGGCTTGATGTTGACAGCTGTATGAGGCATGGAACAGCATAATCAAAAAAATCAATTCAATAAAAGCATATGACTCACATATTCCAGTGTGACTTTTGATGAAACTGAGTTTGACATCTCAGATTTACAGTGACTGGAGCACAGGGTTAAAATTGTTGTTGTTTCTTCTCTGAGTATGGGTAAACAAAAAGTAAAATATGGCTATTAAGTTATGTTTTTATTGTGTTGGACATCTTATTGATGTCATGTAGACAATGTGTCATTTCTGCCAAAAATTGAATTTAATTTTCCACTACAATCATTCTTAAAGACTAGAATCTGGTTCTTATTTGCTGGTAGGACAATCGTAAGGTTGTCTTTACAGGTTTGAAAATTTCTAAGAGGCCTCTTTAGAATGACAAGACTTTATTTTTAGAGATTTGACCTGAAGGGAACCCAATGAAATAATCAGATTATCAATATGGTTTCCAATAACTTGAATAGCAGATTTAATGCACCTGCATTTCTTCCCTTCAAAGAACCAAACAACTGCTGGATTAAATTACAATGATTCAATATGAAATATGACCGGAAAGATGAAGATAAAAAGATGAAGATAAAATGTAAGTGGGAATTAGACATGAATCAGATATGTGGTGTAGTGAAATGTGAGATGAAGACTGAGTTATGTTGTTGATTACTTATTTTCTTTTACTGAACAGAACAGTCCCCCTGTCAGGAATATATGAGGGCAGGAGAGGAAGAAATTTTCATACCCTATTCCCACATAGGAGAATAAGATAACACAATCCTAGTCGAGCGCAACCATGCAGTAGCAAGGGGTCTGAAGGAGTGGCCCATGCAACCCAGGACATCTTATCCATCTCACCAGGTAGTCTACTCTGCCTTGTACTGCAATGAGTCCTCGGCTATTAGTGCCGTCCATTTTATTATGAACACCCAAATTTATGTTAGCGCCTCAATTGTCATCACTGTCAGCAGCAAGTGAATGCGGCGGTAGTTATATACCAATATAGCACAATCATCAGAGTACCTCTACAGGGGCACATTTATGTATGAGTCCGTGTGAGAAAGTGGGACAGAAATACAGCCTTGGTCAAAATTTCATCTTTTTGATTGGCGAAATCTGCAGATGATTTATATATATTTGTCCAGTGATACTGATGAGGATATTATTTGAGCCTAAGATATGTCAGCACAAAATACGGTAGAAGGAACAGGGACAGCTACAAATCAAAATTTACTGCATAGCAGTCTGTGCTGAAGTCAAATCCTTAATGTGGGATTAATGTAAGGCTCTAGAGTTTCACAAGCAAAGTGCATGATGAAATGTCATATAATTTTATATTTTAATAACCAGGCCCATTCTTTCTACTCCATGTCACAATATTTTAAGATCTAATCATCCATTATGAGGTTGCAGAATATGACTTCATACAGATATGAATTTATTCATATGGAGCTTCATGCTGATAACGTGTGATTGAACTGCTCAATCTGAATTGCTTGCCAGTTTAGAGGTGGAATTATTCCAAGATAATCCTAAATGTTACTAGCTGTGCAAGGCATCTAGCTGTCAGAAAATTAATGCTATATTGCAACATATATATATTTGACGTGTAACAGGGCAAGAACTAAATAAGGATGCCCAAGGACAGCACGTGACAAAATAGGGGTGGCATGGCGCAGGGGGTGAGTTCGTCCTTGGAACTGAACATTCATGGTTCTTTTCCCAGGTCCGTCTAATCCTGTCAAAGTGGTGTTGACCAAAACACTGAACCGCTAACTGCTCACCTCGCGCTGCTCAATGGCTGCGTTCTGCTCATGGTTCATCCATGATGGGTTTAATGCAGCAGTCAAATTTCAATTATGTTGTGCCGTATGTATTATGGAATGTGATGAATATAGGCATTTCTATTTATTGTTTGACAGTAGGAGAAGCTTTTTTTTATTTATTTATCTTTTAAATGACAATAAATACTATGCTGCTCAAGGGTCAAACATCATTTGATTTATTTCATAACGCCTTAAGTTAAGCCTTTATTTCATGAAGCCTTAATTTAAAGGATATGTATTTGGACTGTGGTACAGGAGTCAGAGAACTCAGAGAACTGGGAAAATTAATGCAGACATGGGAGAAAATGTAAATTCCATAACAAAAGGACCCAGTTGAGCATCTTTTACAACGGAATTGAAAAAAAATGCACATTTCAAATGGAGTTGTGGAGATTTTAGATATCTACCAATTTTGACTTGGTATATTTGAAGTAATATTATGCCATGGTAGAAGGCATTTCAAGGATAACGCATAGAATGTATTTTTTTTTCCCGAAGGAGTCTCTCATAACCGCCATTTTATCTTAAGGTTTTTCAAATAGTGAGTCAATTGTTTAACAAAAGATCAAAGACTGTAACAAGGACCTTTGCAAGTCAAAAGTTACAGGTAATTGTAAAAATAATGATAATTATAATAAATGTATTTTTAGAACACTTTCCATCAGAGTGCTGTACAAATGAGGACATTGCATGGAAAGGAACTTAAGAAAAGCAAAACAAATAAAGCCAAAGCATTTATTCTGACTATCCTTAAGAGAGGGACACGATCGGGCTAGAGGCTTCCGAGTCACCTACTGTAAGTCTTTTGACTGTGGGAGGAAACCGGAGTAGCCAGAGGAAATCCACACAGACACGGGGAGAACATGCAAAAGGCAAAAAGGCCCCCAAACAGAATCAAATAATGAACCTTGTTGCTGCGAGGTGGGAACGCTAACCACTACATCTCCATGTTGACCAAAAAAATAAAATGTCAAAAAAACATAAAACATACAAAAACATCACTCGGGACTCACAGGGAGCAGCAAACAAGTGGGTTTCTTAAGTTTTCTTTGAAGATCAACACAACAGGCCTGCCTGGGCAGATTCTTCCACAATGTTGCTTTGAGAAAATAAAAGGCCCTCTTGCCAACAGCCGCTTTCAGACCTTGGGACCCCTGGGAGCATGATGTATGTCTAGGCACATATGACTAACTATGCCAACCTATCCTACCCCCAAAATCTTCTACTGCAGCAAGACAAGGTAAAATCAGGAAAGATTATCACAGCCACCTGGGCCACAATAAAATGGAAGATTTCCAACCTAAAATGACACACCTAAATACTCACAGTTCATTTTTATTTTTTTCATTGCAGATTGTCCAATCTTTTATGTTTGATATCTGGTAACATTAAGATTCTGCACATGTAGAGTTGTTTTTTCATAGATGCAGGAATATGACAAGGAGGCTACTGCAGGCATGCTGTCCTTGAAATTTCCTGTCTTTCATTAATCTCTCTGAAAAATGTCAGGCATATTTTAACATGTAATGGAAATATATCCAGAAATTATGACATTTATTGTTTATGATTTCCATTTCATAAAAGCGTTGCACACTACATCAGCTGTGCTATTGGGTCTAAATTCTTGTCTATCAGTGGAGCACTGGATGAGCAGCACAGTTGTGAGTCAAAGCCAAAGAATCCTTTGAGTCTCTTGGGATGACTAAAATTTTCACTATACTCGCTCTACTGGTACAAGCCTTATTTTACAGATGTCACTTTAGATTGAGTGATGGCAAGGCAAGCGAGCCCTGGTCTGCTGTCAGCTCTCACTCAAACCATTTGACTTGCTTTACATATTTCCTGCCTTTCATTGACAGAGTAAAGCCAGAATGCCACCAGGATGCTGAATTTTAACATACCAAATCAAACCACAATGAATGTTAACAGGAACTGGTGACAACATTCTACCAAATAGAACTTTAAAACAAATAAAAACAGGATAAGCAATGCAGATTTAAGTTAATCTTCTCCATGTTTGAGGACAACAAAACACTAAACGCACTCAATAATGTGGCATATCCAGGACAACAGAAAGAACCTAGAAGTGTCAGAACAAGACACTGCATCAATCTGGAGTATTGCAAGTGAAACAGAACTTGTTTCTACATCTTTGATTGTTATTATCCAATTGCTTCTCTGCTCTCTACATCTTATTCTAAGAATTGCATTTCATTGTCATTTTGAAGAAAATATCCAATAACTTCGGTTTGCTTACATAGCTAAATGGTCTTCTTCTTTTCCTTTCGGCTTTTCCCTTTTCAGGGAAACCTCCTCCAAAAACCCTATTCTCTGTATCCTCCTCTCTCACACCAACTACCTTCATATCTTCTCTCACTACGTCCATAAATCTTCTCTTCGGTCTTCCTCTAGACCTCCTTCGGTCTTCCCCTAGACCTCCTGCCTGGTATCCCCCGTTCCAGCATCCGTCTACCAATATAGTCCCTATCCCTCCTCTGTACATGGCCGAACCATCTCAGTCTGGCTTCTCTGACCTTCTCTCCAAAACATCTAACGTGAGCTGTCCCCCTGATGGACTCATTTCTGATCCTATCCATCCTCATCACTCCCAAAGAGAACCTCAACAATAGCCAAATACCTAAATAGTGTTGCATTGATAGTCAGGGTCATAATGAGCAAAGCAAACCTCTTGGCAAAAAATCTGAAAGAAACCCTTTTTACAGAACAGACACTGGATTTGACTGGACTTCCAGCAAATATCATGCTTGACAAAATCTATACATTCATTCCAAACAACAAATCTTTTTTTTTCTAATTTTTTTTATTCAAAATCTAAGTCATGCCAACATTCTGTGTTATGCCCGGTTGTCTCATTTAACATATCAACATTGTTGACTGGGGAGTAAATATCAAGTAAATATCAAGGTTTGTAATAATCGTTGGTTAAACTAACTGTTTTTCATCTCTGCATAACAGTAACAGTATCTTTCTTCCATAAGCTTACTTCTGTCAGTTTGTTTTATGAACTTTTAGCATATTAAGCGAGGTGCAAGTTGCAATTCAAGTTGTGTCACTCCCTCTGCTATTGGCAGATGCTTGCAACTGATGTCCCTGATTCCAGAAACCATGTTGTGTGAGTAATGTCTAGTGCAGCATAGAATAAAGAGGTTAGCTCCCAAGTTCTCAAAATAGCAACCATAATCACACCTTTCAAATGCAACTGATTAATTAGAATAAACATGCCAATAAAACACTGTAATTAAGTAGAGATTAACCCAGGTCAAAATAACTAGCTCTCAAATTGCAATCAAAACCCAGCAATCTAAACCCAAATATAAAAGAAACTACAAGTACTCAACCTACTGCATTCAGTAAAGAAAGTAAGGGAAAAAAGTGCAAAAAATAAGCAGTTTGTCCCTTCCAATTAAGTGATAGAAAAATCTTGAAAAAAAAGTGACAATAATGCAGTATTGTTACAGCAACAATACTACAAAATGTCTCTCTTTTAAAAACTAATTCAACAAGACACACATTTATATTAATTTATGTTCATTAGCTGTCCAATGCACTTTGTCTTTTTCGCTCATCTGTTTTTATGGATTGCTACCTGAAAATGATCCAAAAGCAGGCTGAATGTGTTCAGAGCCTCTGCAGGGCCAGGCACAGGTGCATAAAAAATAATACCATCAGTGAAAAAATGGATAATGATTGACACCGGTAAAATATTTGTCAACAAATAACCATAGCTACATATGTATCCATACATATATGTGCGCGTGAGTGTGTGTTTTTGTGTGTGTGTGTGTGTGTGTGTGTGTGTATGAGAGAGAGAGAGAGAGAGAGAGAGAGAGAGAGAGCCATGAATAAATACATACAAACACAGTTTGTAGTAACATTTGGTAGCAAGGCCAAAGGCGTTCACCAATGACAGACTGTTTTTCTTTGACATACAAACAAACACACACATCATGTATGCGCATATTGCTCACATATCTTGTTTATTCCCTGAAGCTAAGGACCATCAGGGGAGCCTTGGACTAACACAGAGCCCTCAAGCTGCGAGGGCCCAGGGCCAAAAAGAAACTTAAATCAATTCTATTTGATTAGGTGCCATAGTATACACTACATCATTATAATTCCATTAACGCAGAGATGGATTTTCAATGAATGTAACTGCAGACAAATGGTTGGGCATAATTGTGTGAAATGAAATACAGCACAGGTTTAGAATATGGGTATGAATGCCTTTTTGGCTGTTTCATTTAATTTTGTCACATTCCAAATCTGCATTCCTCATCTTCCTCTTCCTGGGTCCTGCTTCCCACTAGATCATAATATGGCCTTACAACGCTTAGCCTAAATTACATTAAGTCACATTTTCACTATATTGGGCTGAGGTTCGATGGTTATTTAAGTCAATCTGCTGATAAGTTGATAAAGATATTTTCCCTTATTTAAACATGTCAGTAATATACACCATTATTCACCCAATGCTTTGAGCCATTTTTCCTTTTTCTGAGTCAAAAACATCCAAGCCTGAGTTTGAAAAAGAAAAGACACGCTCATCCGCTGCCCAGTTAGGGATGGGTGCTGGATCAAAAAGATTACTGAATGACGGTTTGAAACAAAAAACTGATTTTGCTAAACATGTGTGGAAGAACATTTGTGTTCGAAATATTAGGCAAAAAAAAAAATTGGTCTTTATGTAAAATGAATTATCTTCTTTTTTTTGGAGCACTTTTGGTGTGCAGATTTTTTGGTATCAAACTGTCTTTCAAAAACATCCGAGCCCCCCGACATAAGCAAGCTGTATTAAATGCAGAGTGACAGTAATTGACATCAGTGGGAGGAGTGCTGGTCAGAAAAACTATCACATCATGACAGGCCATTGTGAGATAAAAACTACCAAGAGTAAATTATCTTCTGAGATGTCAGTAAAGATAGAAATATTTTTTGCAAGACTTGTGTAATTGTATCCCTCAGAAATGAAGCATTTCAGCATATGTACAGTGAAGGCAAGGATACAGGTAGAGAGTGACTTTAATTTTGGAGTATAGTAAGGTATATTGCAATAGACCCACACTGTCATGAGCATGTTTATCCTTTAAAATCTACTTAAAATGAATAAGAAATCTTCCTAATGTGTTTCTTTAAATGTGAAGAAAGGAATCTGAATATTGGAAATTTCCTGCCAAAACATTACATGTTTGAGATCATCAATCATTGTCCATAAGTGATATTTGTTTCAGATACAGTTCTAAAACTTGAATTAATCCCCCACTAACATAGTATTAAATATTTGTGTCCCTCCCAGTCAAGTGACACAGTTCTTGTGACTAAATGACTGAATGACTGATTGACCTCACATATACTCTCAGAAAGTTGTACTGCAATGGATAGATATTGCAGTGATAGAGAGTTGCTACTGAAGATCAACAATCCATCAGCCCTGTAGACACAAAAGAGAATTTCCCTTTAGAACTTTAGAACTACTAGCATTTGACCAAGAATGAAATATTGCACGAATTTTTGTTTGTGACAGATGTTTTACATCCATTCTAAATACACTGAATTTAAAATGACTAACTGTATCAAGTAAATACATGTCACTTACAAATGGCTAACAAAAAAAAAGCTTGTAGCTCCTATTAGCAAATATTTCTGGTTAAGATTAAATTTGTGCCTATATATAAACAATTTTGCCCTTCAAATAAATGGCCTCTATTTTTTAAATCCTAATGAGAGCACCGAGGCTAAAAGCCTAAATCCACCGGATAACTATCTTATTCTTGGTGTTCAAGCGTTGCACTGTCACATGAGTAGTTGCTCAGCAGTTGGATATTTCACTGTAAGGCCTGCAGCATTTATGCTAACACTGTGCAACTTCATGTTGAGCAAGGGGACATCAGTGGATTTATGAGCATAATAATGAGTTTTATGCCTGGTTTAATTACAACAATCCTCGACTCTTTGAAATATCCTGTAAAAACTGGAAATTGTTTGCCTTGGGTCTTACCACCTTTCGTGCAACAGATAAACACGGATTAAATATTAAAATTGTGCGAGAAATCTTTTTCATACATGTCAGTTTAAAAAACAATAAACTGCAACAATTTGAGCTTAATACCAGCACTGCCAACATTACAGTGAACATTTGTGTCCTTCCCGATGTTTATTGTGTGTCAATATATATTAACTGCCTTTATGAATTAATTTTAATGTCATCCAAGAAACACCAAGGTCGAAGGTAAGCCAGTGTTCAGACCATCGCAATCCAAGACAAACTGGACAAGAGGATCAAAATCACTACCAAAGCAGTTGTACAATGTTCCTCTAGTGTTCCATCAGCAGGTATTCCCCCACTCCCCCCCATGCACAGATAGAGTCTGCTCTCCGACAGACTAAAAATCCATCAGTTCTTGGCAGGCAGGAGCCCTGTGAAGAATCAGTCTCTCCACAATCCCACCTGCTCTCAGGAGATGATAATGATGGGAGAGTAGTTTGGGGGAGTCAGGCAACTTAGACATGTTTACATTTAGGCAGTTGATTGCAGTTTTTCTCATTTCCACATTATCCGACAACTTAAAAGGATTTTTTCTCATACAAACATTTTTTTTTTTTTAGGATTACTTGTTTACATTGCTGTTTTATTATGAATCTATGTTGTATGTTTCTTTAATATGCTAAACTTGCAAGAAAAATGTTTTCATGCCCCCACTAATATGTTATGGTACATTGGCTTCTGTTTGTCCAGAAAAGGAATTTCTTACCAGCATTTTGGGGTGATTTGCCAAAGAACTTCCACAATTTGTATGACACTCCATTGCATTTACAATAATATTAAATAGCCAGTCGCATCCATCTCAGTACAGCGGGAGTGTGCCAGAATTATGTGGGTAACTGAAACATTCGAAAGGGCTTATTATTCAGAAATAACACATTGAAGGGCCAATCTTCAATAATATGTCTCTCATCTTCCATAGGGCTTCATGCAATTCCAATGTATGCAGTGTTCATTATAACTGTGATTCTCATTAAAAACATATAATGGAAGTTTGACACTCTTTAAATGACTTCTAAATACAATTCTCCAGAATTTGAATGGAGGGTGAGACAATCTTCTCTTCTCCTTTCCCACCAAAATAATGCCAGGGTTCAAAAGTCAAAGATCTAGACCAGGAGTGGATGTTTTCACCAGCACTATAGTCTGACGGTACAAATGGCCTGTCACTTCTTTGTGAAACCTTGAAGATGATTGGGAAACCTAGCGAGATAACAGATTGTGATTGGACACTAGTAAATTCAATTTAATGTTGGTCAACCATGCACAATTATATTGTCTTTTACTCTTTCAAGCATGACATTAGTTTCCTGGTTTTCAGCAAGAGCAAACACTAAGCTGACAATAATGGCAGACTGGAAATATTTCATGAAGGAAGGCTTCATCTCATTTGCCTTCTAATCAAAGGAGTGGTTGAGAACAAAATGTTTACATTGTTCAAAAACCTTATGAGGCAGCAGTGATTGTTCCATGCTTGAGACAAAAGTCATGTGCTACAAGGCAAAGAGATATAAAAAATGATTTGGGTACAAAATTCAAAAGGTGAAAATGACTGTTTAAATGTTTTTGACAGTATGTGATCAAGGTGATGGGATGATGCCCAGTCAGTTAGATTTTACGTTCTGCATTATCCATCAATTCCTAAGAATAGACACCTCTCATCCCTTGCATTTAGATTATATCCAAGTGTAGATATCAGTAATCATCTCTCTCTCTTACACAGTCCCATTATTTATTCATCATTACGTACTTTAATTAATTTAGAGACTAGCACAAAGTTCAGCTTGACATTTTAACCTGGATAATACTTAGAGTATTTCTTAATTAACATGAGGTTAGATGTGTTGAACTAGCAGTAAGGGACTGAGTTTCTCTTTGCACCCTTGATTTCCTTCAAAATTGTCTGGCTTGTCCATCAAAAATTATGAGTAATTTCAAAGCATGACTTACTGTTGGTGCCACTTGCAATTGCTGAGATCGCATTACGAATGCATTGATTTGACTGTTTTTTGTTTTTATTTCATCAATATATAACCATCTGTTAGGTCTCAACAACTGTTCAGAGGTAGAGCTTCCTCAGGAGGACTTTGTTGCGGGACAAAGTCAGAGCCTGGTAAACAGTCCATTTTTATTTAATGGATGCTTGCCAGTTTTAGGATAATTTGCTAAGACGTAGACACCCTGTCTGTCATTTACAGATGGGGACTACTTTTTCCATGGGTATTGGAGGGCACACATAGCCATGACATCAATCAAGAATGGTCATCAAAAATTAATAACAAAGTAGGAGAAGTGGAGGCGGCAAATGTAATCTGGCACAAATTTTGTCAACTTCAGCAAATATCTTGTCACATTCTGATAACTCAATAAATATTCAGTGATGAGAAAAGATCTGATGTTCACATGCAAGCCTGGCTCTTTGAGTTAGATAGGAAGCCTGCTGTCCTATCTCTGAATCCTCCCCAACAAGATAATTATCTAAATAATGGATTTCATCAGGCATTGTACCTATTCCATGACCATTCACCCTTTCAAGTCTGTCCAATCATTGGGACTGTCACAAACCTTAGCTGTGTGCTTTTGGCAAGGCTACAACAGGGAAAACAATTTTTGTACTCCTTAGTATAAGTTGTTGTTAATTTGTTTCAGTTTGGTATGAATTGACTTCAACTTTAGACCATAATAACCTGACTGAGCTCCTCATTAGGTGACTTCTATCCAGATCTAGATTAACTCAGGCATGGTAAATTCCCTGTATGGGTGTCATCCAACTTCATTCTGGCCTAAATGGTAATACTGAGCAGTTTTCTGAATACAGCACGCATGATCATACCCTATTTATCAACTGACATAAGAGATAGTTTCCACTGTGAACTGTGACGGAAGTCTCTTTCTATTGTTACAAAGTATTCAGCCCTTTGTGCAATACTGGCACTGAAGGATGGGTAAGTATTTGCGTAGCTATTGATTTAAAAGATGAACAAACTTAAAAAATGCTTCTTCAAAATAACTGCGGAAATGTTTTCAAATGGTGAAAAAGGAAATGAACAACACCAGCCTCTGTAAGCGGTTGGAGAAAGAAATACTCAGGATCTGTGGGCGAGAGACACAAGCCTTACATTATTTCTCTCACCCTTTATGTGCTCTGTGACAATCTGCGTGCGCCTCTTTGGTATGTTTGCATACGGCCATTTGTTAATGTCATTCATGACAACCAAATTGAAGGTGGAACTGTTAGTGCCAGAGGGCAACTAAGTGAATTTGACAGTTTGACAGTCCTCGTTAGAGAACTGGACATAAATAGAGAGGGAAATGCTCCTGGTCAGTCCTTGGTCAGTCTGGAGTTTTGCATTAGGGCCTTCTGACAGGTGGCTTTGTGGTATCCCATGATCTTCAATATTTCATAAATGTGGCCATTGTACAGATAGATAGTACCTTAAAAAATAATAATGCAAGACAAAGGAAAATTAGGCATATTGGTGAATAAATTGGTAAATATTGATGTACTTAAGACTGCTTCAAAAAGTAACAGCTGGTTCATATTAATTTTCTGTACTAAATATGCAATGTTATGTTAAGAAATCATAACACACCCACATGCACACATATACATATGTACAATTAATTGCAAAAACAATGTGTATTACACACACAGATGTGAACACTCCAAAGAGGACACACTCAAATCATTATGTTGTCAATTATGATGCCATTATGAAGCATGCTACACCTCCAAAAAAATAGCTAAACATGAGACGTGTGTGCGGCTAAATTTTAACTTTAACTTGTAACTGTTTCAAAGATAAGGTTTTGAAAACTGCCAAGGGTTATCATACATGTTTGCCTGGCAGAGTTAAAAATACTTGCAGGGAAAGAGTGGAAGTTCAATCTTTCTTTCTCCCTCAAAATAAAAAAAAAAATGATCAACTCCACAGCAACATGGTGCTTCCTTCATGAAAGTTGTTCTGATCTGAAGCATTTGTTTACATATAGGTGTGTTGTGGCGCTCGGCAAGGAATAAACGATGACGAAGCCTTGGAGTCTTGAATGCAAAGATTGAGTTTACTAACAAGCACCACCATACTACTAACCAACCAGGAACACTTCCAGGGCGTACAAATATAAACACAGGCCTAAGCCACACCCCCAGCACCTCGTCTCGTGGGGTGAGAGCCCACGCCCCTCTGTGTCCACCAGTGTCATCTACAGTATGTAATTGGAGATGTATTAAATGGGAGAATCTAAATGCTTTGAGCTGTTAATCTGTCACCAGATTTCTTAGAGTGCATGTTAATCTGTGGTTTAAAAGGACTAAAGAGAGAGTGAACAATTCAGAGTCAAAGTTTTCTGGTCCAGTGCTTTGGAGTCAGATATTACTTTTACTGTAGCTATTGTCATTTGTCATGGCACAGAGACCCAAAGTTCAGCTCTCACTTTCACTTTTCACCGGTTAAAGTAAAATCAATGCCTGAGGCAGAAAGTTCTGTTGAACTGAATGAAAGTTAAATGATTTTTCCAACACACCTTTTGAAGTTTTGTAATGCCTCAAGGGTATAACAGAATGGGGCTTAAAAGTAATACAGTCAATGAAAGTATCAGCTGTGGAGCAAGTACTGTAGTTTGAGAGAAATATGGTCCAAATGGAAAATGGAATGGGACGAAAAACTGACCTTGTACAGAAAGCTTGTTTTTTTCATTTTCACTGTACTAACATTTCAGACAGTTGATGTTTCTTGTGTAGCACAACCATCCTGTGCATTATATAAATTAACCAATTAAAAAAAATCTGTATAAAAAAGGGACTTGAATGTTTGTTTGTTTGTTTGTTTGTTTGTTTGTTTGTTTGTTTGTTTGTTTGTTTGTTTGTTTGTTTGTTTGTTTGTTTGTTTGTTTGTTTGTTTGTTTGTTTGTTTGTTTTCTGCCAAGAAATATTTAGACATGAACAAAGTAGCAGAATGGTTTCTGCATATTTACTAAGGTTAGTTTGCATGTGATTTTTTATTCATCTGTTTATGTTTTTAGTAAGCTTTATTTTAGTTAGTTTTTTTTAGTTTTTGTCATATTGACAAATGTTTGTTTGTCATTTTCTATTTAACAATCTATTGTATCTTGTACTGACAAGTAGTCCTACAAGAAACCTTCTGATACCTCAGGGGAAGTAAACAATGAGACATGTCACATTGGTTGCTAAAGGTTGAGCAAATTGTGTCCATTGCAGGTTTTATTCTGACATACTGGGCAAGAATTTAGAAGTATCATGGGAACATTTAAAAACTCTTCTGCCCCAATTTACAGCAGGCTATACAAATTATCAAACTACATTGTCCTAAATTCATGTTGACATTAATAGCTGCTGTAAATGACCGACCATAATCATTACTTTGGTTTGTTTCCAGGTCATCACAGGACAACACTTTTGGGGTACTTCTGCTAATAATTAGTTGTTCATTGAGGGCATTTTCTTAACATAGAGTGACTAACTGAATTATCCAAGTAGTTATATCAAAAATTAAAGGTACTGTGTAGTGGAGAAGAATGATGCTTTCAATGAAACTGAAAAGAAATCAGAAATTAGAAAAGAAAAATGAAAAAACATCAGGGTGAACAGAGTTTGTCTGACTTTTCATACGGTCTGCATAAAAAGCTTGCTACACAGGTGCATGACGGGTGCTTGGTGAAATCCATAAATGATTCAAAATTATCTTCCCAGAATGATCTTCTATATAATTCACTTTCCAGCTGGCCAGGTTGAATGCAGAACCCACTAATCAGTCTGTCATTTCAAAAGAACAGTAGTTGTATCAGGAGTGGGTGAGGAAATTATAGACCATTTTGTGAAACTGCAGTACACTGAAAAAACTGTGTGCTTCAGAGGAGGGTAATGTAGTACGTGGACCTTGAGTTATATTGTTTGAGAGCCAGACCCTGAATAGAACAGGGCAGAGGTTAGTCAAAAGGCATTGAATGCCTTTAGGGTCCATGCAATTTCTTCCTTAATCCACTTTTCAGATTAATGTCAAATCATGCCACGATAAGCATGCTATGATCTCCCATAGTAATTTAGTGGCAGGGTGAGTGTGTCTGTCAGTACTGTGTGCAGGTATTTTATTACTTGCTTGCGTGTCTGTCTTGCGTGTCATTTGTTGACATCCTTTGCCTAACTTGCTACAACACAGTCTGACCTCTAAAAGATAAGGAGTTGGAAAAAGAAGTTACAGTCATCAGGTCTTGGGCTCAATCAGTCATATGTTGAAGATCATTTCAACCCCTTGAAAAGCATGCAAAACCACCAACAAGCACTGTTTTAACTACCAAGTTTAAAATGTGTTTCATTCTAGATAAGCTCTATTATTGTCTTGCACATTCCCTGTAACACTGTAATCAGTTCTTGTCATCTTTAATTACGCAACATGCCTTAAACTAAGACTGAGCTTGAATATGCTGTCAACCAAGAGCAAGCTGCTGCCAAAATAATCTGTCCTCATTGCATTCCCATTATGTCTCTGCATTGTCTAATATAATTGCATCAGCAATTTGGCTGATGTTTGGGTGAGTTTTAAAGGAAAGCCAATTTAAACCCCAACAAGTTTGTTTTTTTTATTTTGGTAAATAAAGATAAAGATAAATAAATAATAAAAAGAAAGATAGAAGACAACATTGTTATTAAAGACAATTGTGCATCTAGCTCATGGATTTTTTTTAAGAGGGCAAAAATCTGCTTGTCAGAAGGACTTAAACAATCCTAGATTAATATTCTACCAAGTCAATGATTTAGCCTGCATATTTTCAAGCAAAATGGTTAAAACTTGGTTTTCATTCCAGGGACAATAGGCTGGATTATCAGAGATTATCCTGTCCTATTTTGCATGAACAAAATGGAAATAAACTCAGTTTGAAGAGGGTGAATACTGAGTACATAAGCATAGCAACAAATTAATGTGGGCAAGCATGCTGCAGCCAAACATGCTGTTAATTACTGCAAGACTTTCATAAATAAAATCCATAAAACAGTGAACATATTTAATATGAAAGAAATTCATGTTTTTTTATATATCATTGACCCCATCCTCCACTGAATCAGTTTTTGATTGCACGTTTAATAGCATCTTTTTCTTCAGTCCAAGAAGTCATAGCAATTCTCTTGATAATCCGGCCTTCTGCTAAAACTGTATCTTCATGAATTCCTTAGACAGCATTTTCTTCACATTCCATTTCTTTAAGGAGCCCTTTGTTCTTCAGAGTTTTCTTTTTTCCACTCTCTTTACTGCCCTTAGTCCAGAATATTAACCAAAAAGACAAAATTAAAATTCTCTCATGCAAAATCTCCTCCTGCTTCCCCTAAATGCAATTGTACCTGAGGAAATATAGCCAGTGGCTTTTCTGGTCAACTTTTCATAAATTGTTTCATTAGATTTCAATAACACAGCCTCAGGGCGGCACAGGCCAGTGTTTCCTGGAGCCAGACTTGGGGGGGGGGGGGGGGCAGGGATATCTCCCCCTAAAACCAGCCACAACCCCAAAAAAAGGAAGGGGGAACAACCAGAAAGGGCATCGGGC